>JAJTUS010000390.1:0-23982 GCA_021399465.1 Hyaloscypha sp. PMI_1271
GGAGCTAAACTATTACCTGAGTTATTCTCGTAGGCCTTCTAGTTCTTTTCTTTCTTCTTTCGGTATTCTTATAGATTAGAATTCGTAGAGTTAGGATCTTTCTAGGTAGAGTTACCCTTACTAGCCTCCCTTACCTTAGCTCTCCTTGATTTAGGGTAAGTAGTATATTCTACTTTCTATACTTTCTCTAACTACTCTGAGATAGACACCGCTTTACTACTTAAAAGGATAAATATAAGTATCTAACGAGTCTTGAAGTCAGATAAAGTAGTATTAAGAGTCTAGACCTAGTCCCTTTTAGGGCGTGAGTCTTAGTTAATTTTAAGACTAATTATCTGAGTATATAACTTAGTAATAGTCTCTTCGTCCTTCTAATAAAGATCTCGAATCTCTTTAAAGGTATCTTACTAATAGGTCTAAGGAGCTTAGAGTATATCTACTAAATAAGCCTTAAACTTCCCCTAGTTAATCTCATAGGTTAGAGGACTCTACTTTATAGTAGCTTCCTAGGTATCGTGAGGATTATCCCTAAGGGTACTTATAGTAGAATTAACTCTAGAAGAGTATCTATTATAAGTCTAAGGCTAAGTCCTAAAGACTACCTCCTAAGAAGATATAAATATCCTTATTCTTTAAGGGACTTTCTATAATATAAGTCTAGTGTCTAGACCTTAAGAAGTTTCTCTTAGTCTAGTATTATTTTTAAGACGTTATATAGTAGCTCTTAGCAAATAGTATCGAGATTACCCTTAAAACTTATCGTATTAGGAAAAGGGGTAGAATCTAACCTTATTCTAGGGCCTTCCCTAGTAAGAATTACTATTAAGGATAGAGTAGACTTATAACTAGAACTTAGACGAGATATAGAGAACCTTAAGGTATCCCGGAGGGTACCCTTATATTATTCTAACTAAAGGATATATCGATTAATCATATTTACTAATTCTTGCTTTCGTTAGAGCGCTTCGACTTCGTAGTATAGGGTCTATTCTATAGCTTAGGTAATAGTGACCTAGGCCTTAATTATAGTATCGAGTTTATTACTAAGATTATTATTATTATTAGGGCTACTTCTAGGAGGTACCTAAATAGCTCTATTAAAAGTATTAGAAGAGCCTTCACTATTTCTGATTATTCCCTAAGGGTTAATTTAATCGACTTCTTCCTTAGGAGTAAGGTCGACGATAGGCTACTATATACTTTATAGGTTCTATAATATTATTATATTATTGAACTACTTCCCTTAAGGGTAGAGAGATTAGCTTATAAGGTAGTTATTAGTAGGTAATAAGGTAATAGTAGAATTAGAGTTATAGTATTAAAAATCACTAGTATTAAATTTAGTATAGAACTAATCTCTGTCCCTCCTTAGAGGTCTAGGGAGGGCTCTTATAAATAGGAGCCTAGAATAATATATATATAATCTAGTAATTAATAAGTACTAGCTAGCTTACTAATTAGTAGTATTCCTGTAATATAATAGGAATCGTTAATCCTCTTAATCACTAATTATACTACTCGAGAGCCGAGGTATATTATATATACTAATGTCACATGTAACCTGGTATATATCACAATATAACGATTTTATTTATTATTATATTAAAATCTTCTTTAATACTTTCGTTTTTTAAAACCTTGTTTTTTTAAATTAATTTTATAACTTTTTTAATTAATGTTTTTAATCGAATAATAATCGATTTTTTTGAAAAGTATATATTAGTATAGTTATTACTTCAGGAGTTATATACTTAGTTATAGGACTCGGAGGTAACGGGATATGGGTAATAGGACATGGAATATAGGACATAGTCATGTGACCTTGCGTCCTATAGGTATAACTTATAGGTCGAAATAAATATTAATTGTCACCTATTTATAGGGTTTTTATTAGCGAACTAGCTAGAATCTCAGGGTAGTCTAACTAATTACTTGTCTTAATTTCAGCCTTTCTTACTATATATAATTAAATACTAGTTAATATTTAAAGTACCTTATATATAGTAACTCGACTAGTAGCTAGTCCCTATTAGGCTTAGTAGATTTAGGGATCGTATATTAATATTATAATACTATAATCCTTACTATTATTAAGTATACTATTATAATAAGTTAACTCGATAATAAAGTAGAATATATAGTAACCTAGATGTGGGGGTACGACCCACATCTACTATAGATTAACGGGTGATAGATGTAGGTACTAACGTAATTACATATACTAGAACTAGAATCCTATAGAATAAATAGATCATCTTTGAATTACTATAGACCTCTCACAAAATAGTAGTAATACCTTATATACTATCGTTATAGGCTTTATTTAAGCCCTATAATACTATTCTAGGCCTTCATTTCGGGTCTAGACGCCATATATAGCGCAAATCACCGACTCGGTCGCGATCACACGAGTCACTTATAGCTCTTTAGCACACCTCACTATAACTACTAATAGATAATCTATCTAGCGAACTTATCGAGAAAGCTTATTAATTCTACTCCTTTCTTGTATTAAATCACGCCTTATCTAAGGAGATTAGTATGATAGATTATAAGGTAATCGAGAGGATTACCGCTTATTACCCTCGACGAGAAGCCTTAACCTCCTCTATATCGAGTAGCTAATATTCTATAGAACTAAGCCCTTTTCCCTATAACTAGGCTATTGATAAATCGCTCTTTTAAAAGACTCTACGCGAATTCTCATCGCAAATACGTGTAATTCCCGAGTTCTTAGCTCCCCAAATACCTTCGTATAATATCCCTAGAGGTTAGGAAGGTACGGGGTACACTTCACTACCTACCGCGAATACTATACGAAACACTACTAGTGAACGAAGTACTATAGAACAAAGGGAGGACTCACGAGAATTAGATGGAATAGAGGAAATACGCCGGGTCTTACTATAAACTATAGTAGAACCCCTTTCTAGAGAGGATATAGTAGTAATAATCACTAACGTAGTCGCTACTATACTTAGATAGTATACGCGAGGAGCAGGAAGCGAAATACTACTACTACTACTAGTAAACTAATAAGATCTTATAGATATATAATAGAGAGCCTCGGATATCGGGTACTTTAACCTAGATCTCGTGATATCCAAAGGAGAAGGAGACTATATATCGGTAAGAAATAATATATACTAGCGAAATGTGTATCTCTTTATAGATATAGTTAAGGATAATATAACTAGTGAATATACCGCTATTATATACTAGAATCTCGTTATATACCTACAAGGATTAGTACTCGAGTAGTATACTAGTAAACTAGACGACTTTTACTATATAGGACTTAAGTTTTCCTAGGATAGCGTTAAGTAGTAGACGAAGGCCTTAATCTAATAATTCAAGGACCTACTATTAACTATACTAAGAAAGCTATAACTAAAAACCTATACTATAGATAATACAAGAAATAGGAAGAATATTCATTCCTATATAGTATTA
Organism: Hyaloscypha sp. PMI_1271; assembly: GCA_021399465.1. Classification (NCBI taxonomy): domain Eukaryota; kingdom Fungi; phylum Ascomycota; class Leotiomycetes; order Helotiales; family Hyaloscyphaceae; genus Hyaloscypha; species Hyaloscypha sp. PMI_1271. The sequence goes on from JAJTUS010000390.1 coordinate 3,454, forward strand.
GTAGTATACTATATAAAGGCCGCCAAGTTCGAAAAGCTAGTTTAATAGCTCTCTTAAGTATAGAATAACTTAGCCCTAGAGCTTAGGGTATATATCGAAAGACCTACTAAGAATACTATACTCAGATAGTTTATAGATATAGTATTATCGAAGTAGGACTTATAGTCAGAGATATATCAAAAGAACAATAGACCACGAGTACTACTGAGACCTAATCATCGTCTTATAGGTAATTCCTAGCTCTCTTACCGGGATTAGAATAATCGTAATTATAATTAGGATCATTGACTAGTTTAACCCTTCTATCCGAATATGAACTTCTAACCTTACTACCCTTTCTCTAATCTTAGAACCCTATTCTAATAGTCCTAATAATAACCCTTAGGAACTTCTCAGAACTTAGCTAATATAATATAAAAGAATAATTAGAAGGCCTTACCTCTATTCTATCTACGTCTATAGTTAACTATAGGGTTTATAAAGGATAAGGATAAGGAAAGTAGAGATAATCGCGCTCCCTATAACGTATTATCCTTAAGAGAGGAATTAAATAATAATCCACGTTACTAACGTTTCTAGCGTTTTAATAATAGAAACATTATCGAAGACAATTACCTCGACGTCACTAAGGAGTATAGTACTTAATACGATAATAAGCTCGCTAAACACGGTTACGTCTTCTTAGAAGAGCTTAACCCTACTATAGAGCTAGAGGACGATATATACGTCGCTATTCTAGCTATATTAGCCTCTATACTAATACTAATTTATAGGAAATATAAGGCTAGATTCTAGTCTAGAAACAAGCTTTTCAAGCACGTATATACTAATTTATACTCGTCTATTATTAAGTACTCTACTATAAAGCCCTAGACACATTAGCTTATTAGTATCAAGCTATCTTACCTAGAGGTTATTATAGTAAGCCCTACACAAGGCCCTATAATATCCGATATTATCAGATATAAATACGCTATTCTAAGTATTAAATTTATACCCGATAGCGAGGTATTCTAGATCTATATAGATACCGGTTACTCTCACTTATTAGTGGACTATAAATAGCTCTCTCAAAACCCGTCCGCTTAGATCGATATAATAAAGGCTACTATTATTAAGGGTATCGCCTCTATTTAGGAGCTTCGAGGCTAGGCTACCTTTAATATATATATCTACGGAAAGATCAACGGCTACTAGGTTCTTAGTAAAGTCACGGTTAATATATAGATAATAGATAACCTTAAGCTACTACTACTCTTAGGTAACGTATTCCTTATTCTATATAGTATAATTATAGACTTACTCGGTTAAACTATTACCTTCTCCGCTATTAATAATTTAGAAGTCCCTATTAATATATATAACTAAGGGACTAGAGTTATCTATACGGTCCTTACTAAGAAGAAAGTCGTTATCTCCCTAGGAGCTACTATTCACATTAATATAACCTATGTGATACTACTATTAGGACGTAATTATACTATAAATATATGCTTTAATAGTATTCACGATATACTAACTAACTACGAGAACTACGTCACGTATATAAATACTATAGATAAGTCACAAATAATCCCTTATTATATATAACTAGGTATAATTCGGGACTTTAAGGAAGAGGGTTATTATATCGTCTCTTATATAGATGAGCTTAACGACGATACTACAACGAATACCCCGGCCTTACCTAGATTAACGAAGGGCATAAGTATCACGAAGCTTACTAAAGTACCCGAGAAACTCCTCGGAAATGATATTTATATCTATACAAAGAACTAGATACTTACTAATTATATTAAAGCTATTGTAGTTAAGTTCTAGAATTATTAAGAGGATAATAGAGTCTTAATCGATATCCTAGAGAATAAGTATATAGAAATTCCCCTCGTTAATAGTTAGTAAGAAAAGAAGATTAGATATAAGATCTATCTAGTTAGAGTATATAATTATTAAGTTATCGATAAGGTATTCGATAGCCTTTATATATAGAATAAGATATACTTCCTACGAGGAGCTATACCCTTTAGTTAGCCCGTATTCGTCGTCTAGAAAAACGTTAATAGGAAGCCTAAGGGATACCTAGTTATAGACCTTAGGGTACTTAATAGCTTTAAGATCCCCGATAACTACCTAATACTATTATAGTAGGATATTATTAACGTACTTAGAGGAGCTAGCTATATCTCTATTATAGACGTATTATTATTCTTCTACTAATTCCTTATTAAAGAGGAGTATTAGGAGCGTTTTATAGTGATTTCTCACCGAGGATAAGAGACTTCCCGTATTATACTTATAGGCTACTATAGATCACTAGTATATATCTAGTGTTTTATAGATAACCTCCTAAAGGGATATAGCTACTTTTACTATTACTTTATCGACGATATTATAGTATTCTCTAAATTATAAGAAGATTATATTTAATACCTCTATACTACTCTTATACTTTTCAAAGAAAAGCGAATCTCGCTCTCAGGTAAAAAGATGTTTCTAGGATACTTGTCTATTAAGCTACTTAGTTATTAGGTCGACGGTTTTGGAATAAGTATAATAGAGGAACGAGTAGTAGTAATAAAAGCTATCTAATTCCCCGAGAATCTCTAGTAGCTCGAGTATTTCATTAGAATAGCTAGATAGCTTCGTTAATTCATACTATTCTATATAAAGATTATTAAACCCTTATAGAAGAGAAAAACTAAACTACTCGTAATTGGTAGAGAATAAGGCGCGACTAGTATAAAGAGAAAAGGCTACGTGACACGAACTAAGTAGGAACCTAACGAGAAGGAGATTACGTCTTTCGAGTCTATTAAGGCCTATCTCTTAGACCCTAGGATACTAATCTACTATAACCTAATAAGATAACTATACTTAAAGATTAACGCTTTAAACGAGAGAGGCTTCGATATCCTAGTATTCTATCTCAAAGAGGGCTATACTATCCCTTCTAATCTTAGTAAAATCGCGTCCACGGCTATTTAACTAATTCTGTTTCTTAGTAAATTACTAAGTGTGGCGGAAAAGAACTATAGATCTACCAAGCTTAAAGTAGCTTATCTATTATATACCTATTACAGATTACGAGTAATACTTTAATTAGCCTAGGAGCCCGTTATCGTATTAATAGACTATATAGCTATAAGAGGCATATATAATTAGATATTACTAGTAACAAACGACACAAGTAAGGCAAATATGAGACTCATCGTCGCTTCGTAGTACTTGTCCTAATATCGACTCGATATTCGGTATATCCCTAGTAAGTTAAACATCGTTCCTAATATATTATCCTGTCTTACTATACTCGAATTAATAGACATATCTAACGATAACGAACTCGATAACATCTATATATTCTCTAAGCTAAATATTAGTAAGGACTTTAGATATACGCTTTATACCGAATACTTAACGGATCCTTATTTCGTATATATCCTATACTTACTTGGGTTTCACGACTTAGTACTAAAAGGGGATTTTAGCCCCTAAGTATATAGTATTAACTTTATAATTAAGAATAGTCTTCTATATCACGTTCCTCTCTCTAGTACCCTATAGTTATATATCCCTAATAACTATATAAAGGCTCTACTATTAATAGTCTATAATAATTAGTACTTCGGCTTCAACTATACTTATGACGAGCTTCGCGGTTTCTATATCCCTCGTATAACTAAGAAGGTCCTTAACTATATTAGATTTTGCCCTAGTTACCTAGTGAATAATATATTAAGGATATAACCGAATAGCGCTTTATAACCTATTATTATACTACTAATCCTGTTTTATATAGTCACTATAGACTTTATCCTAGCCTTACTAGAGATTCCTATAGTCGCTCCCTAGTTAATTAACGGTTTTAGTATTTTCAATTATATAATAATAGATACCTATAAATTCAGTAAGAAATCACTTCTTATCCTTAGTCACGATATATATAGCGCTAAGTAATAGGCTATTATCCTAATCCGTATACTTTTACTCTATAACTAGGGAATCCCATATACTTTTATCTCGGATCGTGACCCTAAGTTCGTTTCTGACCTATAGAAGGCGATTTGGTTAACTATAAACATGAAGCTACTATTCACGACTATATAGTACCTATAGGTAGACGGTTAGTCCGAAATCAAGAATTAGAATATTAAAATCGTTATTCGATATCAAGTATATGAGTTCCCGGATCTACTATAGTCTAGGGGTATAATCTCGCTCTAGGCGGCTTTTAATAACGCTCTATTACGCCTAATTAGCTATAGCCCTAACGAGGTTATATAGGGAAATAAGGTAAATATATCTATATCTCTTTTAATACTAGATAACGACAAGATCCTAGAGGTCATTCGAAACCTGAGACATATTAATATAGAATCAGCTATTATATTCGCCGGGAATACTATTAAAGAGTATTATAATTCTCATCATACTCCCATCGAACTTAATATTAGTAATATAGTATACCTAAGACTTTATAAGAGATACTAGTTACCCGGAAAGCTAAACCGTAAGATATCCGAATAGAGAATAGGCCTATTTGAAGTCATAAAGAGAATCGAAAAGCTTATATACGAATTAGACTTACCGCTATATTAGAAGATTCATCCTATAATATCTATTGCTTATCTAGTACTAGCCCCTAATAGTAATAATCCCTTCAAGAGACCTATCGCTAACCCTTAGGAACCTATCAAGAATAAAGGCGACAACGATAACTAGAAATCATATAAACTTGAGAGAGTAGTAGATTAATGAACTACGTAATATAGAGGACGAAATAATACTAAATACCTCATTAAGTTCAAGGGCTATAGTAATTAGTATAACGACTAGTATCTAGAGGAACTCCTCGTAGATATATAAGAACTTATTATAGAATATGAATAGAAGCTAGTAGCCTTACTAGCCCTATATTGAAGTAAGCGTACTTCGATGTAGTATTTATAAAAATTTCCCCTTATATAAGAGCCCGGTTCGACTAATAATATTATAAGTATTATTAATATACCGAAATATTAAATTCACTAATATTTCTTCGTAACTCCCTTAATCCTTCGTAACTTACCTTATAATCGTATATAAATGCCTTAATTAGCTATAATCACACAGCTTTACCTTATATTACATAATTACTATATATAATATATTAGTATATCGGGATCCCGATTATAAGCTACGAATAGCGAGGATAACTCATTCGAGCCAGAAATCGGCGAGTACTAAGATAGATAGCGAATCAAATATTTCAATAAGTACTAAGACTACGACCCGTATAAATACCCTTACCTAATCACTAAGTACCTATATCTCTTACCTCACGACTAGTATTAATAGTATATTAATACTAAGTCCGATACTCTTATATAGAAAGGCGAAGTATTAATAGCGAATATAGTAAAGAAGTATAGTATAGAAAAGGTAACTAAGAATAAGGCTTTAGGGTATAATACCGATGAGCTCGAGGAGCTACTACTATCACTACTAAAGAAGCCACATATACACGAGAATCCCTTTATACCCACGCGTTATCCCGTCGTATCCTCCGACGAGGAGGATATTCCCCGCGACGCTAAGAAGAAGGATAAAGGAAAGGCTATTAAACGAGAGGACAAGTATAAGGGATCTAATACTAAGAAGAAAGGAAAGGCTACCGAGCGTGAGGAGTCTCTAGTTAGTATAGACATATAACGCTCTCTGAGAAAGAAGCCTATATAATACGATAATAACTCCGATATAGCCCCCGTTAAGACACTACTTAAGAAAAGTTAGCTAATTGTACTATCACGAAGTAGGGTATATCGACGAGCATTAGACGTAATAAAGGCTAGCGTATTACTATAACTAGATGATCTATATAAGCTTAAGCTATATATAAGCGACGAATATATGATATACTAGAAGTATAAGGTAGCAAAATTCGAGAAGAAGTACTATAAGCGTATAGAAAAGACAAAGAAAGAGAAGACAATTATATCTAATTTATTATTAATGATATTATCTTCTGCCTCTAACTCGGAGCCCGCTATACCTAAGCTATTATCGTCCTTAAAGAAGCACCGCCGCGAAGAGTTATCTATTAAGATACTATTAATATATGATAAGGTATAAATGATCTTAGATTACTATAAAGGTATACTAACTAAGAAATCCAAGTATTAATCACGTCTACTTCTATATTATTTCTTGTCGTAAAATACCTCTCTATCGCTTTACTTCTACTATACTTAACCCTATAACTATCTTATCGTAAATTCGTTCTTTTACGGATATGAGATAGTCTCTCCCTCCGCTCCTCTACCTCTAATTTTCTAATACCGTTATAGTATTTTGCGTATATATATATTTCCTTTGTCATTAATCTATGCCTACTAACACTATTAACGTCGCCTTCTTAACTAGTATACTCTCAATACGACGGGCTTTCGGTGGGAACTAGGTAGAAGGGTGAATAGCCGAGTAGAGCTAGGTAGAATCACGGTAGATACTATTATTTCCTTTTTCATTTGTCCTTAACTAGCCTACGGGTCCCCTATATACACGTTTTCCTTAGTCCTTAACTAGCTTATAGGTCCCCTATATACACGTTTTCATTAGTTCTTTATTACACGAGGACGTATAATACTCTTAGGGATAGCATTTCTGTGAGGGTATGACCTATATCTACTACGGATTAATAGGTAATAGATATAGGTACTAACGTAATCACGTATACTAGAACTAGAATCCTATAGAATAAATAGATTATCTTTGAACTACTATAGACCTCTCACACTAGATGTTATTAGCGTGATAATTATTAACCCTCTACCTCTTCCCTATATTCCCCCCCCCCCTCTTTTTACTCAACTAACCCACTATGTACCCTCGTAGCTTAGTAGGTCTTACTTTAACTACTAATAATAAGACATTAAATACTTAGAGGAATTATCTCTAAGTATACTTACTACTAATAAACCTATGAGACTACATCGAAGTATAGAATTAAAGGCTAGAACAAAAAACTATTTAAAGCGAATATAGGGGCTATTACGAGACTATAGTAGAACTAGAGGAATCGAACCTATATAAATAGTACTAGTGCCCTCTAGGCTTAGCTAGGCGGAATACTACTTACTATATATAGGGTTTTAAAGGTTAATTAATACCTAATTCTAGGATTTCTACTAGTGAACTAACTAGAATTATAGGGTAGTCTAACTAATTACTTATCTTAATTCTAGCCTTTCTTACTATATATAGTTAGATACTAGTTAACCTTTAAAGACCCCTATAAGGAGTAGACTATTATTATTATTATTATTATTATTATTATTATTATTATTATTATTATTATTACTACTAACTCAGAAATTTGTTCCTATAATTATATATTCCTACTTCAACTCGCTATAATATTAGTAGTAGCGCTAGTAAACCGTTTAGTAGTACTTTAAGATAATAGGCTATAAACGTGTATTTCTGAGCTATTAGGTATCGTTAGATAAATAGGACTAACTCTATAAGGTCTCTCTAGATAATTCTATTATTAAATAAGTCTCTAGACTATCTAACTAGTAAATTAATAGTATCTTCTAGGCGTATAAGTCTCTTATAAAATCCGAATAAATAGACTACTAACTTGTCTCTTATCCGTTACTATTAAGTTAAGATTCGTTACGAGGGAGATATACCCTCTAATCCTATTATTATACTCAAAGATACCCTATCTATTATAGTCGCGCCTAATACTAATACACTACCTTAGAGCCCTCCTTAATAGCCTGAGAAACGTCCTTAACTAGATAGTTATATAGGAATAACGATATAGAGCTCGAGTAGAATAATAAAGTCTCTTTACTAAGATATTAGGGCGGATCTCGTTAGAATTCCTTATAAAAGAAGTCTAAGTCGCTTAGCCTCTTAAACGAAATACTATTACCCCTAGAGTCTACTATACTCGAAGAGTATTCCCCGTAACTAAATAATGACCTAGCTCTAGCTAATAGCTATTTACTAGTTAAGAGCTTAGCCTCTATTATTAAAGAGAATCCGTAGTATATCTCGCTAGCTCTAGAGCTATTCCTAACTAACGAAAAAGTAGTCTCTACTAATGAGTTAGTAATTATATTAGAGGAGACTATAACGGGATTAGTAAGCTCTATTATCTTAAGCTTATTACCTAGGATATAGCTTAAATACCTAGATTAAACCTACCTTCTTATAGCTTATATATATTTAGTAGGTATAGTCGAACCTGCTAATAGTACGCTAAGCCTAAATACTAGTAAATATACCCTTAAGATATCTTAGTAAACCTTACTTAATATACTAGATTAGATAATATTAACTTATTACTCGACTTCATATAACTTAATAATAAGATTACCCTTAATTATATTATAAATAAAATACAAGCCGGTTTCTAAAGAGATATAAGAGTTATATCTAGATAGTAATACTATACTAATTATATTAGGTATACTTTAGACGTGCGTGAAATACTATAAGAAGATAACTAACTTCTAGGATCGAGATTATTTAGTTATAAAGGTACTTAAGGGTATAAGCGCAATTATGAAGCCTCTTATAGACCTAATAGCTTATTTTAATCTTGAAGTATAGAATAGGGTAAAACTATAATTAAAAAAGGAATAAGTAAGTCTCGAAAGTTACTAGGCGAGTAACTTATTACAGGAGACTTTTCGATATAACTACGTTATTAAGCTAGTAGAGGCTAATATTTGAATGTATTATAGAGAAAATCCTGGGTTAGCTACTAATTCTAGTTAAGTAGTGACTAAAAGTCGAAACATTATTTAATATTAGTAATCTTAATACTATATGTGTAGTTAGTAATGAGATTAAACTACTACTATCTATAACTAAGAAATATTAGTCTATAGACAATATCTCGCTAATTAGTATAAGCTAGTTCTTATGATTTATAGAGAACTTCTAATAAGTCTAATAGTTTATTACTAAAAGTCGATCTTTGGCTACTAAGCTTTAAGTAGAACTTAGAAGGCAGAATTCGTCTAAATGAGCTCCTATAGGGTAAAGAAAATCTATTAATATGAAGTATGTAATTAAATTCTATCTATACGTCGAGGAAAGAGATAAGGTATACTAATAGTAAAATAGTCTTCCTATATTATAGAGATAGTCGCGTTATGTTTAATATTTCCTATTATACCTAGATTCGTCTAAAATACTCGTGCTTGAAAATTTTGCAAATGGGGTCTCAGAAATCGACTCTCTCTTCGAGAATTATAAAGTAATTAGGTTTGTACTTAAGTCTAAGGAACTAGTAGTATACCTAGTTATCCTTATTGAGCTCGTAATTAAGTTAGATATAGATATAACGAGCTTTACTATAGATTATATACATGAGTTATATTTGCTAGCTTCGCTTAGTAATATTTCCTTAATTAATATAAATAGCGTTAATCTATATATAGCGGATATTATTTATATACTAAAGGTCCTATATTATTTCCCTATAGCTATCCGTAAGAAAGTATATTTATAAGTTCGTGAGGACAAGTTATATATTAGCCTGACTTTCCTATCTATATGAGATAGTATTATAGTCCACTATTAACTTATCTTTAACTCACATGACCTCAAATAATAAGACAAGGTTATTACCTTACTTACCTAGACTAATCTTCAAAAGCCTAATCTCCCTATAGTCGCTATTAATAAGAGGATAGGTGAGCTATATACTTGTAGTTATAGTACTATAACCTAGCTAAAGGAAATACTAAGAGCGTAAAGAGAGAAGGATATTAAGAAACAGGAATTTTCCGGCAAGGTACGCGTAGCTATAAACGTCGTAGCTACACGTTTAAAAGCAGTACAAATTTTGTTAGAATTTAACCGAGGCTACTAGAATCACACCGCCACTAGCCAGGGATCCTTAATCGCTTAATTAGAGGAGGTATTAGCCTATGTGGCGATGGCGTTATAAGGGGGAAAATTCGCTTAAGGCCTAAGGTATACAATTCGCTTAATATATTACTAAGGTATATTTAGCCCTTACTCCCGAGCTTCTCGAGCTTCACGCTTCTCTTTAGGAATTTATTATAGTTCTTAAAATCTCTCTCATAACATGTATTAAGTATATTACTCGGTTAATTATCTACCTAGTACCTAGTCTACTTCTACCTTATCTAGCTTAAAGGATCTTCGTTAGTACCGAAACCTAGAAAGTAGATAATTACTAGTAACCTCTAGTATATTAAATAAATAGATTAGATTAGAATACTAGCTAGTAATCTAATCTATTTATTAAAAAAACCCACTAATTATATTCTAATTAGATTCTAATTAAGGTAATTATGAATATTCATAAATACTTTAATTACTATACACGTGACTATCGCACGTGATATACTAACCTAATTAGGTATAGCTCCCGATCTAGTATCCTCTTTATAAGCCTTTCAACCTACTAATTAGGTAGCGAGGTAGTACTAAGGTAATACTAGAGCGGGGCCTCTACTTAATCAGGCTAGCGTATCACGTGCCATAGTCACGTGTATAGTAATTAAAGTATTCATGAATATTCATGATTATATATTCTAATCTAATTATATTATTTAAGTATTATAGTAATTATATTCTATTTAAACTAATTATAAATATTTATAAATATTTAGAATACCTTAATTACTTTTTCGATATACTAGTGACTTTATCTAAGTAATAGGAATACGTGAGAGTTAAGAAGAAGATTATTGAAAGTAGAAGTCGGAAATATTAGTATATAGATTAGAATTAGAATCGGAATTAAGGGAGTATAATTTGTGAGTATTAAAGTATAAGTTATTAGGAAGTATAATATTAAGAATAAAGTAGAGTAAGAGTGAATTTAACTCTATTAACTAAACTTATAAATAGAGAATTACTAGAAGAAGTAATTAGAGCTCTCTAATCTCTAAGACTTAAAAGTAGTCCTAAGAAAATACTTGAATCCTAGACCCTAAACCTTTAATATATAAATTAACGAGAAATCTTCTTAATATTAATTAGTATATCTCTAGTATCCTCTCTACTAATAAGATTACTAGTAGACTTAGAAAATCTACCTCTTTAATCTAATAATATTATAAATATACTTAATAAGCTACCTACTAAGTTAAATACTCCTAGCTCTATAGTAAACTAACTAAGTACCCCGAAATAAACTCAAGTTATTAGAATATCGGGATTCGAGATTAGGAAGTTCTATAGTAAGTAGGATAGTTATAAGTAACTCAAATACTTTACTTAGGATATTATTTTTAAGGTTAAGGTAAACTATTCTATAGTTACTAACTAGGCTAAAAAGGAAATATTATAATAGTGAGATTAATATAATAATTAAAGCTTAAGGTTTAAAGAATCTCATATATTAAAAATACTAAGCTAAGGAGTAAAGAAGAGAAGAGTCCCTTAACCTTTAATAATATATTACTAAGATCCCTAGCTTAGTCCCGTGTTTCGCTCCTAGTTCCTAATATCTAGTATAGTATAGCTAGTTATATATTATTGATTTTCGCGATTTTAGGTAGTTTTAATATTCTAATTATATAATTATAGATATATCTAAGATTATATAACTTTAGTATTTCATATAAGAAAGCTAGAGTTTCTATAACTATAGAATAAGAATTTATATATTACTTTTATACTTTGAGTTCTATATACTTATATACTAATTCTATACTACTTTATATCTATTTTATAGTTATTATTTTTTAGTATTTTTACTATTAGTCGATTTTATACTCTATAATATTTTATATAAGTATTTAAACGCACTTTTGTAGATTGTCACGTGCCGCGTTGCGTGCGCGGCCCATCCTGTAGACTAGACCCGATTAGGTATAGTAGAGGTTTGGGAGTGTAGTTTAGTAGCTTAACCTCCTAAACTAAACTCCCTAACTTCTATAATATACCACTTCACTAACGATAAACGTAACGAGTATTCCACGACTACACGTGATAGTGCTTAGTATTTCTAGTGAACTGATACTAATTAGTTAGTACTTTTAGATTAGAGGTAGATTTAATTAAAAGCCTTGAAGTATTTGGTGGCCGAGGGTGATCTAATCTATTCCTACGTCGAAGGGGGAAACTACTTATTAACTCCTTAAAGTATTCGGTGGCCGAGGGAGAATAATAACTAGCTTTTGCTAATGGAAATAGCTATTTACTTAGCTGTTCTTAGTTAGCGGAGACTACTCTTTTACCTCTTTTACCTCTATTTCAATCGCTTTTCGACCCCGGAGCGAGAACCTCAAAAACGCTATTTATAGGATTAAACGTACCTATAACCCACTATAGCGACTACCCGTCTATCCACGATAATCCCCTATACCGGGAACCGGTCGAAAACACCTTAATTACGAACCTGCGAACCTCTAATACCTCCCCTTCGAACCTCAGAACCTCCGAACCTCCTATAAAACCACCTCTATAGTACCAAGACTACGAACTTGGAAACTATTCATTTCACTTATATATTACTATAATACCGGGAGAACCTCCGGAATATGTATGCACACTATATGTATGCACACACCCGAAAAACACCTTAATTCCGACCTTAAACCTCCCGAAACCTTGATTTCCCTACGATTTTTACACCGAATTACTTCGATTTCCTATATATATACTTCTCTGTTATAGATGTGTATTTGATATGAAGCGACACTTTTAATACCGAACCTTCGAACCGAATCACCTCTTTTATAGTCGCTTTTTAGCTCTTTAGCTCTTTTTTTCCTACCTCGAACTACATATATATACATACCGAGAAAATGGAGACAAATGAAGCGGAGGTGAGAACTAAGAAATGAGAGAATGGGATTAATATAAGTAAGGCGACGAAGGAGGATCTCTATAACTATTATAAAGCCAGAATATACTACTATACCATAAATTAATAAAGTAACGAGAACCTATGGGATCTATTCCAGGAGGACTTTAAGGACTTTGATACTATAGCCTTTAGCTAGATGAACCGCACCGAACTATATGTCCTATAAGCTTATCTACGGTATGGAGGTATTTACGTCGAATAGAACTACTAGAGACTCTTAATTATATAGTCCTTAGTTAATGTTATTAAGGAGAGAATAAAAAGTGAATAGAACGACGCTAATATTAATTAGGTGAACGGAATTCGAATAGATCTATTAAAGGGACTAATTACTTCGGCCTATATTATAGTTAGAAAAACGGAAACTACTATATCGACGAACTAGTTAAGCTAAGACACACCTCTTATGACCCCTTTAGGGACTCCCGCACCCCCTTAACTACTACCTCGTCGACCCTCCTCACCTTAAGAGTAATATATATTAGCCCTAGAACCACCGTAACCTCCACTAATACCACTAGTTGCCCCCTCACTAACTAGTAGAGCGAAGCTAATCGGGGAGATCGCTAGAATCTATATAGATAAATAGAAGTGGGATAGTAGAAACGGTAGCTTCGATTAGAAACTCACTATTTTCTATGATATCTGCGAATATATAGAACTTCCGAAAGAGGCTATTATAAAGGCATTTCCTATCATGCTTAAGGGACTAGTACTAGACTACTTCTATAATAACCATATGTCTAAGGACTCGTTCAATTACGTCTCTATATACCTCCGTGGCTTCTTTGAAGGCCCTGGATATTAATGACGAAATCTAGATTAATGGAACGTGATTACATGGTCCTTAATATTAGAGAAATACACGGGAAAATCGACTTTTGAGATCATTTAGTTAATAATTAATAAACTGCATGAACTATAATATAGCCTTACGCCTACCCTATAAATAATAGAGTTTCTCTATAATAAAATTATCACTACTTATCAAGACTCCGAAGTATGTAAATACGCTATTTTAGACCCTCTAGTGGCCCTTGGTGAGCTTCTCTATAAGCTATAGTCCTTAATTACGGCCTTTAAGAAGCTTAATCCGAATAACGCGGATACCTTCTTTACTAATTAACGATATCGCTTAAATAACCACTCAGATAGCTACTAGTTCGGAAATCGTTAATATTACACTAACCACATGAACCCCTATAAACCCCGTGATTGAGATATAGACCCCTCAAAGTCGTGCTTTATATACGGGAAACTAGACTATTAATCCTAGAAATACACGGAGAGGGAGCGACGGGATGAGAAGGCTCGATTTAGAGCTAGAAACCTATATAGGTTTAGAGCTATGGACTTACTAGACTTTAAGAGGAAGTTTATAAGGGCGTATTTATGTCACGTAGCTTTAATTAAAGGGGAAAGGGGAGACGAATAGGGTGATAGGAGCGGAGAGGATAAACTAAGTAGTGCTTTTGATGCTCTACTAGTGGATATAGAGGACCCCGAGGAATAGGATTCCTACTTTATCTTAGTTGAAACCCTCTTTACTATACTCGATTTATAACCTCCTAAGCTATTAAATACGGCTAGTGATCTTATAAATAACCTCATGAACCGCTCTTGTACTCACCTATTAATAGGAGAGAATGATACCATGGAATCCGATAAATCACCTATAGAGGACGCCTGAACCTTTATAGTAGGAGGTACGTCCAGGTATAGCACTAACCGCTTTTACGGAATCATAATAGACACCAGAGCCGCTAAATACTTAACCACTAGACTCGATTAATTCCAAGCTTTATAATAGACGGATGATAGTATTAAGCTCGATAGATCCACTAAAGGGAGCGTTAAAGTCAAGTTCGGGATTAGTACGTCGTCTTCCTTAGGATCTGCGATTATAGATATACTAATCGGGCTCATACGATTCCATATTATGCCCTCGAAGACTCTATTTTTACTTAGCTTAGCGGATATAGATAAACTAAAGGTCTATTTCAATAACCTCCGGAATTAACTAATTACGTCCACCGGGAAGCGGATACTAGTAATATGACGCTTTGGTTATTCTTTCCTCCTATAGGATACTTTACTTAAGACCTTTATATTAGAATCCTTTACCTCTAACCCTTGTTTCCTCACAGAACTTGAATTATGATGATTATACCATTAATTCGGCTATTTATTAATCGAGAAACTATGAAACGTCCTAGAATGAGTAGGCTACGAAGTCGATAAATAAGCCCTCGAATACCTTACGAGATACTGTGAGTAGTACTAATTAAATGGGAAATCACCTAGTTAATTCAAGTTTAACTTAAGGGATAACGTTAGCTTTAATTTCTCTATTATCGTCGATATTTTCTATATATTTAAGAAGCCTATACTATATGTTATCGACGAAGGAACACGGTATTAAGCGGGACGATGGCTATAGAGCCTTAGTGCTTAATATACATGGGATGCCCTAAAACAGTATTGGATTAATACCTATTTAGGACCTCCCGATTAGATTACTATGGATGCTGGGAAGTAGTTTACTAGTAAAGAGTTCGTATAGCTTGTGAATTCGACGGGGACTAAGATTAAGATTATCCCTATAGAAGCCCACTACTTAGTCGGAATTGTTGAATAGTACTATAATATGGTTCGATGAGCCTATAAGATTATTATCGCTGAAATCAATGGAATTAATAAGGATATAGCACTGCAAATAGCCTTTAAAGCGATTAATGATACTATAGGACTAGATGGAATTGTTCCTATACTCCTGGTTTACGGCGCTTTACCTCGAATGAGTGAATATGACCCTCTATTACCTTTAGTCGTATAGTGATCGAATGCCTTGAGAAAAGCGATAGAGGAGATAAAGAGGATATGAGCTAGTCACGAAGTAGTAAGAGCCCTGAACACATGCAATGGACCCTCTATAGCTAATATATATGAACTTCTATTGAATTTAGAAGTCTTAGTATGGCGCGAAGGGAATACCGGTTAACTAGGGTAGTAGGAAGGGCTATATAAGCTAGTATCTATAGAGGGTGAGTCGTGCGTACTAGCTTTACTACGAGGTAATACCTCCTTCCAATTAACCTCCGTAAAGCTATTCCTATGGGGAGATAAAAGCCTTAATCTCGATAATCCTAGCCCTGAACCCGAATATAACCACGGCGATAGCTAAGGCGAAGTAAGCATAATTCCCTCCGCTATCCCTCCGAAACACGGGAGAGGACGACCTCGTAAAACACTACCTGAAGTTATAGTATTCCTATAAGACGACGGAATTAAAGTAGAGGGGATAGGAGACATATACCTAATAAACGACGTTTAGTATAAGGACTCCCATTAAGCTGAAATTAAAGGACTCCTAGAAAAGGGCGTCTTTGAGATCACCTTACGTTTAGAGATACTAGAGGGAGTATATATCTTTAACTCTAGGTTCATCGACGAGATTAAGAACGAGGATACTAATAAAGAACTTCGTAAATCGAGACTTATCGTTTAGGCATATAATAATTAGGAGAAGTATACTATATTAACTTAATCGCCGACTATTTAATGTATTAGCTAGAGAATTATCCTTAGTATCGCCGCTATAATAACCGAAACTATAGGGCTTTACTTACGAGATATCTCATAGGTATACGTTTAATCGACGACTCTCCTAAATCGCGATTTCTACGTAAAACCACCACGAGAGCTCGCTAAATACCTTCACCTACGCGACGATTTAGTCCTAAAGGTCGTAAAACCACTATACGGCGTACCGGAAGCCGGAAACCACTAGTTTAAGACTTACCACTCCCACTATATTAATGAGCTTACTATGGAATAGTTAACTTATGACCTATGCCTCCTATATAGTAAGTAACTGTTTAGTATAGTAGGCTTGCAAACTGACGACACTCTAATCGTTAGCGATAACGATTTCCTGGGAATAGAGTAACTAAAGCTTAAGGAAGCTTAATTCCTAGCTAAGGAGCGGGAATAGCTTACCTTTAACTATAATCTAAAGTTTAATAGAGGTATTATATATACCGAAACCACTAAAACCTCCGAAAATACCACGAATATAGAAACTAAGATTACCGGAATTACCCTTATATAAGAGCACTAGTGCGGTAACCTCAAGACCGTATTGACTGAGAACTCTACTACGACGAGTAATAGAGGTGCTATATGTACGAACCTCACGATTAAGGAATAATATATAGCTTAACGAGCTCAGGGAGCCTATATTGCGTTAGTCTATTAACCTAAAGCGTCCTATGACCTCGCAATAGCTACTCAAGCTATTGAACCTACGGAAAACGACGTTAGTTCGCTTAATAGGCGTCTCTAGTAGTAAGTTGAGAATGCCGCTAGGGGACTATGATTCGTAAAGCTAGATAAGGAGACCCTCCGCTTAATCGTATTAACTGATTCGTCTTTTGTAAATAATAGAGATCTATCCTCATAAATGGGCTATGTTCTAGCCTTAGCTAATACCGCTCAGAACGCGAATATTATCCACTAGTCGTCCACGAAGTGCAGGAGAGTCACCCGAAGCGTACTAGCCTCTGAGCTATATGGCATGGCACATGGCTTTAATATAGGCGCCGTAGTTAAATCGATAGTCGATAGAGCCCTGGAAATCGATCTGCCGCTAGTCGTCTATATAGACTTGAAATCCCTTTACGAGTGCCTCGTAAAGCTCGGAACTATATAGGAAAAGCGACTTATAATTGATGTAATATGCCTCTGCTAGGTGTATGAACGAAGGGAGATCGCGGAGGTTAAGTGGATTAAGGGAGAATCGAATCCTGCTGATTCTATAACGAAATTAAAGCCTATGAACGCCCTCAAGCGCCTAATTAATACGAATACCATATAACTGGACGTGGAGGAGTGGGTTGAACGCGAATAAGGTGACGTACGGAGCGGAGGAGAGCGAGAGAGAGGGACATATCGGTAGGAGAGTGACGTATGGAAGCGGGGATATTGACGGAAGGGTATCACGTGGATATACGGCACGGTTGGAGAGCGTGGGACTAGGCCTGATTAGGAAACTGGTATGTGTTCGATGGGAAACTACGTTTTTCGATGTTTTCAGAGAGCTTCTAGTGTTTGAACGCACTTTTGCAGATTGTCACGTGCCGCGTTGTGTACACGGCCTATCCCGTAGACTAGACCCGATTAGGTATAGTAGAGGTTCGGGAGTGCAGTTTAGTAGCTCAACCTCCTGAACTGAATTCCCTAACTTCTATAATATACCACTTCACTAATAATAAACGCAACGAGTATTCCACGACTACACGTGATGGTGCTTAGCGTTTCTGGTGAACCGATAATAAGTTTTTGTCTTACTATATTTTTCTCTCTTATATATTTATTAGTGAGTGATATAGAGAGATCGAACTTCGTAGTTAAGGAGATACTCTTATAAAGCCCTAAGAGTACTCTATAAGGCGGATTATTATATAATAAGTTTAGGAGAAAGGGGGTAGTTATAATACTTTATACCTAGGGCTAAAGTATTAAGGATATATGAGAAGTAATTTCGGGTTTTACCCTAATTTCCGAAGTATATGAGTATTTTAATAAGAGTTAACTATAAGATATAGTAGCGAATATAATAAGTAGAGATAATAGAAATAGAGGTTAATTATAGAAGGAAATAGAATAGAGGAAATAGATTTAGTAAAATTATACTAAGATAGTTATAAGTGAACTAAAGTTAGAAGTAAGCCTTAGTACTCGGAAATAAAGTTATATTATTACTTTATATATTAATCTTAATTATAGCGAAAGTCGGAATAGAAATAATATTAATTTAAGTAAAATAAATTACTTTTTTAAGTAAAAGAGATATCTAGAAAGAGGAATACCCTTAATCTTAAGTAGAAAAGCAAATAGAAATTAGAAAAAGATAAGGAAAAATCGGAAATAAGAATTTAAATAAGAAAATTAGAGAAGCCTTTAGGTAAAGAGAAAGCTATTAAGTAATATTATTAAGAGGGATTTAGAGAAGATAAAGAAATCGAGAAAATTATTATTATTATTATTATTATTACTTTCTTTATATATAGTACTATTAATTATACTAAAATCGACTAAGATAAATAGATCTAGTAAAGGTATTAAGCTTATAAAGTATAAGTAATTAAAGTAAAACTAGAAAAGTAGTATTATTATTACTACTAATACCGAAATTAGGATATTAGCTAAGGATATTATTAATAAGCGAGACCTCTTAGATACTAATTCTAACCTTTAAGGATATTATTAGCTCTTCGGAGTCTTCTATAATAAGATCTATAAGTATAGAAATACCTAAATCGGTTACCGGGATAACTAAAGAGAATAAGATAACTAAAGAGAAGTATATACTAGTACTAGGCTTGAATTTGCTACTTCTACTCTCCTTAAGAGTATTATAGTTTAATAAATAGAATATTTCAACTTTCCTAGAATAGTATATAAATATATATAAGGACTACTATATCCCTAATAACATTAAGCGGGAAAGGATTATATATTATATCTCCTAGGTCTTTAAGGAATAGAGTAAGGCTATACTAGAATACTATATTAATAACCCTAAGGCTTACTAGGAATCTAAGTTTTTCGAAGCCTTAATAAAAGAATTCCGGGAAAACGACTAGGAAATAATTAGAGTTAGCTGTGACTATCTCTCTAGGATTATTATATAAGCTAAGGTTAGAGGTTTATCTATGAAATCCTATATTAATATATTTAATAGAGTATCTAAGGAACTAGTGAGAAAGAAGGAACTAGACGAGATTACGTAATACCGGGAATTTATATAAGGACTACCCTAAAGAGTAAGAGACTATATTCTTAAGGATATAGCTTTTAAGCTTATTAATGTTTTAATATATAAATATAATGAGATATATAAGAAAGCTATACTATTCTACTAATATAAAGAGAAAAAGCGCTGTTTTAATATTACTAATAACCTAGATATAGCTAAGATTTAATAGGAATACCTAGAAGAAGTAGTATATGAATTAATCCTAGTACTAGAATTCGAATATACCTTACTAGTTTTACTTATAGTTAATATTTACCCTAATTCTAGAGTAGTATATATAGAACCTAGGCCTTAGCTTATAGTAATTCCTATAAAGCTAACGAAAAGTAGTAAACTTATAAAAGTAGACGATATTAACTTCTTAATATAGCGCCTAGAAAAACTAATAATTACTACTATTACTTAAGAAGACTTATAGAAATAACTTTAAAGTATTATAGCTTTAATCCGAGACGATATCTATAGAATACTTATATAGCTTAGATAATAATAATAAGGATAATAATATCCTTAGTCTAGTAGATATAACTCGGGTTCTTATAGTAGATATAGTAGTAGTAGAGGAAGAAGTTATAGAGGATTATATAGAGGATATAGTAGATATAGACGAGGTTTAAGAGCGAATATAGGACTTAGAATAATAGAAAGAGCTTAGTAAAGAGAAGAGAACATTATATAAGTTAATACTACTTATAAAGTAATATAAGATATAAGACTAAAGTATTACTATAGATACTATAACTAGAAGAAAGATAATACTATTAATCTGAATTACGACTATTTTACTTAGATGTATTATCCCTTAATAGAGGAGCTTTAGAATATAGGATATATCTATAGAGATAATTATAAATAGTATAAA
>JAJTUS010000391.1:0-23850 GCA_021399465.1 Hyaloscypha sp. PMI_1271
TCCTTAGAGAATTCTATTTAGTTAATTGAACTACTAGTCTTCTTTATATAAAGGCCTAGCCCGTGATACCTATTATAATACTAGAGCTATAAATAATTTAATTTGTTATTTACTTAATTACTTTATAATAAACTATTCTTTATAAGTAATAAATAAATTAGAATATAAGATATATAATAATAGAGTAATATATAAGTAGTTAAGGTAAATAATCTTAAAAGTAATACTTATAAGTATAACTAATTCTAATAAGTAACTCCTATTATATAGACTAATTTATACTTATTCCTAAGCTTAGTTCATATTCCTATATACTCCCTAGTACTCGAATAAGAGAGCACTAATCCTTTACTTATTTAGGAAGTATAATCTAGTACTCTAATACTTTATATAAACCTTAACTAAACTAGGAAACTATATATAAGATACTAAGTACTTGCTCGCTTTATTATATATACTCCTTATACTTTAGTTCCTTATATAAGTATTAGTTTTTTTATTAAATTATTCTTTTTACTTACTTATAAGGTAATATTCATAGTTTTTTTCATTATACGAGGTATTTAAGTAGCTTATCTATATATTATAATTCCCTTTAACTAATTTCTATATTTCTATATAATTCAAATAATTAAGTTATTAGTATAATAAATTAGCGCGGGTTTCTTTTTTTTAACTTTCCTTTTATATTAATTAGTACGATTTTAGTATTAATAAGCTTAGTAAGTATTATTTAATATACTTTTATTTAATACACTTCTAGAAGCTATATTATATAAGTGAACTTATATAATTTACTTATACTTAGAGCTATAAACTATAATAAGTCTCTTTAATAGTTATATGTATTAATTTTTTCTTATAATAGTTATAAAACTAAAATTAGCCTTATTAATTAGAAGTCTAATACATATTATATATTTATAAGTATAATACTATTAATAATAATATTTTTATATCTAATAACTTTAAAATAAGCGTTATTTGTTATCTTTACTTGTTTTTAGACTCGCTATTATTTTAGCTATTAGAAGTCCGATTTTACTCTCGAAAAATGTCTTATAGCACTCGAGTTAACTTTTTATAATTCATTAAGAGTAACTATTAATAAAGCTTTTTTAAAAACCTTAATAAACTTCGCGTATTTTATATAAGATAATAGGTAAATAGTAAAGCTCTTTATTTTCTTAGTTAAATTAGCTTTATCGTTATTCCTTATATTCTTATATTCACTTTTTTAATAGCTATATTTTCGGTATTTAGTATATTAATTATACCTTAATAGCTTCTTGCTTTTTTTATCTTTTTCTATTCTTTTACTTTTTGTATTATTATTATTTCTACGTCCTTTGCCGCGTCCTTTCCTTTTACGGCCTCTCTCACGGCCTTTGCCACGTCTTTTGTGAGGGGCCAAAGTGCGAGGAGCACACGTGACGAAACGAGCGAGCACCTGGCGTCCCGCATGTGGTTTCCTGGTTTAGTCAAGGTTCATGCAGAGTATCGGAGTGCTGGATCACACTTCCTAAATAAGTAAAGGATCAGCGCTCCCCTATTCGGGCGCTAGGGAGTATATAGGAATGCGAACTAAGCTTTGGGAATGGGTATAGATTAGTCTATGTAATAGGAGTTACTTATTGGAATCAGTTATACTTGCAAGCGTCACACTCAAGATTACTTACCTTGACTACTTGTGCATCACACTGCTATTATGCGCCTCACATCTTTTGCCTTTGTTATTTTCTACTTAATTTGCCTCTGCTACGTTAGCAGCAAGCACTAATATTATTAAGACGATAGCTAATTAATCTTTTTATTAGATTTTGTAGTCTGTTAGCTGTTATATAGTCACTTTTAGCCTTTTTTTGTTATTCTAAAGTATAAGGGCGATTATAAGTCATATATCAGCCTTTAGTAATGACCTAATTAGCTTATACTTAATTTCATCGTTAGTTAAAAAGTTAGTATCGCTAGTTAACTTCGTGTAATAGTCTTATAATCGAGTAATAAACGCGTTAACAAATTCTTTTGTGAGAATATATTCCTTTCGTTTTAAAATAACCTTAATGTTGCTATAATAGATACCGCCAAGTATAATCGCCGTTGTCTATCGAGTTTCGATAATTACCTAAAGTATATAAGTATCGCCAGTTAATATTAAGTCTCTGTATTTTTAGAACATAAGCTTAGTCATTGAATTAACGATGATCTTCTTTACTTCTGTTTAGCTTTTCCTTTATTTCTTTACTCTAGCGTTTAGTCGCGGTGAAACAGGCCTTACAGCCTATTCTAATATGCCTGCGCTAAAAAGCTTTTGTTCTTATTTCAATTTCCATTCGTAGTAGTTGTTAAAACCCAGCTTAATGTCGTCGGCAGCAGCGGTAGAGGTAAAAGTAGCGTTGACAGTTATTATATGATATTCGCAGATTAGTGGAAAGTTGTGAGAGTAGTACTCTATTGATTAAACGTTGTATTTTGATGATATAAGGTCAAATCGTTAAGAATTGCTACCATGTTAGAATTCAGGTGATGAATTAAGTGTAGTAGAGATTACAGAGTTAAATACAGCAAGATAGGGGTAGCTGAGTAATCAGCGACCACGTGTACACTTCTAATATGGAGTATACGCGCCCCTGTATTTCTGACATATGTGGTGGCTGAAAATGAGGCGCTGAAAGGCGAGCTTCGATTCGAGAATAAACGACACAGCAGAGAAACAAAACACTGCTCGGCGTGAGGTACTCTCTTGAGCAGCACCCTCTATCCTTTGGTTACTAGGCAGCGTGGGATATGTTCAGACACTTCAGAGATGTGCAAGAACATCTCCTAGGAAAAAAGAAAGAGTGAAGGACGTCGGGTGTTTCATGAACCAAGACCAAGCTAGAGAATCGCCTCGCTTGAGGGTGGGCGGTTGCCTGGTAAATCCGCCCAAGGTCAGTGCACAGCCACCACCTCTTTTCTCACTCCGTTCAACCAGGCTCGCCAGGCTTCGCTCAAATGTCATCCGCGAGCAGTGCCAGCTTCATGTGAAGTGCCTAAATCACCTTAGATCTCGCCAGGTCAGAGGCAACAAGCCCACCGTCTAGCATTGTTTTCCGCTACCAACTTCAGAGATGGACCCGCTAACTGCGTTCGGCCTTGCCGCGAATGTAGTGCAGTTTGTGACTTTTGCGGCCGGGCTGATTTCGAAGTCAAGAGAAGTCCACAACTTAGCAAAAGGGACCACTAACGATGTCCTGATACTCGACACTATATACACGGAACTTTTGGCTCTGAGCTCAAAGCTTGAGGTGTCCTCGCAAATAGATCCCGACATCACCATCGTTCCTGGGAAATCAGCCTTGGTTGATCATACCGTCGCAATTTCCAAGCTGTCACAAACTTGCAAGAATGATTGCACTAAACTTCTAGAAGCTTTGCGAAAGCTGAGAGGTATAGACGGACCAAAAAGCCGTTGGAAGAGTTTCACAATAGCTTTAAATA
The DNA here is from genome assembly GCA_021399465.1 of Hyaloscypha sp. PMI_1271. Classification (NCBI taxonomy): domain Eukaryota; kingdom Fungi; phylum Ascomycota; class Leotiomycetes; order Helotiales; family Hyaloscyphaceae; genus Hyaloscypha; species Hyaloscypha sp. PMI_1271. Next base: position 3,481 of record JAJTUS010000391.1, read on the forward strand.
CAGTCTGGAAGTCGGGTGAGATCGCAGCCCTAGAGAAAAGGCTACACAATATCCAGACTACTTTAACACTTCACATATGCGCTGTAACAAGGTATGCGATACCAATATCAGGACTTTAGGCTCATAAAATTAACTGCACTCTTAGTTACTGGCAAGAGGACTACAGCCAACAGCTCATCTCGGCTCAAAGAGCGTGCATGAATATGACTATGCAGCAAACATCTAAACTTGGCGAGATTACGAATATGATGACTGAATTGGGGACACGCATCAACACTGCACGGTCAAATTCATCCACCAAATCCTTCCAGCCCGCGGATATCGCCTCTCTAGGAAACCAGATGTCCCAGCTGTCCCTGTCAATGGAAGATATTGAGAAACAGCAAGCCATTATCAAGAGCCTGAGCTTTGAGAGTCTCCCGGCTAGATATAACTCCATACCTGAAGCTCACACGCAGACCTTCCAATGGGTTTTCCAAGAACCCGATGACCACTCCGCGGTCTCAAGCACAGGAAGTGTGCGAAAATGGCTTCACGGTGGGAATGATATCTTTTGGGTCTCTGGAAAACCTGGCTCGGGGAAGTCAACTTTCATGAAGTTTATTACGACACAAATCAATACCCAAAAAGCCTTGGAGTCTTGGTCATATCCAAAATCAGCAATCACTGCTAGCCATTTTTTCTGGAATGCTGGTACACCGATGCAACGGTCACGACAAGGTCTTCTTCAAACGTTGCTACACGAGATATTCTGCAAATTACCTGATTTAATTGAATCGTCATGTACAAGGCGATGGTCAATGCCCGTAGACCAGCTCGACCTTAAAGCATGGAAGATTCCAGAGCTCCATGAAGCCATGAAGTGCATTGCCGATCGCCAAAATCTTCCAGTCAAGTTCTGCTTCTTCCTCGATGGTCTGGATGAATTCGAAGGCGACTATGTCGATTTTTGCAAAGCGTTAAAAGACCTTTCCCAGTCACCGCACGTGAAGCTTTGTATTTCAAGCCGACCCTGGAATGTTTTTGAGGATTCGTTCGGCCGAGAAACATCAACCAAGTTGTGCATGCATGACGTGACAAGAAACGACATTCGGCTCTATGTCCAAAGTCGCCTTGAAGAGCACCCTAGGTGGAGGGAACTCAATATCGAAGTTGATAATGCTCAATCTTTGATCGAACAAATCACAGAAAAAGCTGCCGGAGTGTTTCTCTGGGTTTTCCTGGTTACTCAACAGCTACGAAATGGTCTTACCGAATATGACAGTTTCTCCGATCTGCAAAGAAGGCTCGAAAGTATTCCGGCAGACTTGGAACCCTTTTTCAAGCAAATCCTCAACTCTGTGGAGCCATTTTATCACGCAAAGATGGCGAGTACTTTACGGTTAGCCTTAACTGCGACAACTCCAGTCAATGCCGCCATCTACCATTTTCACGACCTCGAGTATGAAGACAAGCAATATGCTCTAAAGCTTGAGTGCTTCGCATTGGACGACCAACAAGCCAAATGCAGACTTGCACAAATCACTCGCCGTCTTAACGCAAGGTGCCGTGGTCTTTTAGAAGTTAATCAGACTACCAAGAATGTCGAGTTCCTCCACAGAACAGTCATGGATTACTTACGGTCCCAGGAGATGTCGGACTATCTGGGCAGAAAGGTTCCTGAGCATTATAATGTGCACCTTGCCCTTGTTAGGGCGTTTACAGCATACGTCAAAAGCACAAAATTCATTGCGACTCCGGCGCCGCACTCTTTAAACGAGTATTCCTTGTCCGGTAAGACAGGACTCACCTTCGCACTAGAAGAAGCTCTCATCCACGCTAGCCACGCCAATAGTGACTCTCGCGTCTTCGAACTCCTCGAGGAGATCGAGCGTTGGATATTGATAATGCGCAGTGTACGTAGTCAGGAAGCCCCACCTACGTCTGCGAGGTCTGCCTGCTCAACTAATTCCATCCGCGACCTTTTTCGAGAATTGGTTGTGAAAACGTCTCTGGCTAGCTACACTCGCCACATTCTGCTCAAACAGCCAGATTATTTCTCCGAGTTTACAACGCCGGTCTTATCACATGCCTTAAGTTTTGTTTTGAAGTCACCGTCACTTCAAACCAACAACATTCAAACAGATCGGGCCACCTCACCTCGACAGCTTGAGCTTTTGCGCTGTCTGCTTGAATTCGCTTTCGACCCGAATCAAATTTATGGCTCGCGGGGTTTAACTGACCGGACTCCATGGAGAGAGCTACTGCTGAATACATTGCCACTTCATCTCGATTCCGTGACAGACCTTTCGAATCTCAAATGGACTCTCAAATCTGGGCTGCTCTCGCTAATGCTTAGCTATGGCGCGGATCCTAATGCACCCGTTTTGCATCATGGGTCCGTGTTGCCCACTGCTTGGATGGTTTTTGTCATGGCTTCTTTCTCTCTCACTCGCGAAATGTCCTGCCAAGAAGAATACCTCCAGGCTTTGGATGATTTCCTCGCCGCCGGGGCTGATTTGCGTACTCCGGCTTCACCATATAGCAACAGCTGCCGCAAGCCGGACGCCTTTTGGGGACTGGAAGATTTTATTGATCGCCTCCCGCAGCGTGTGGAACGCAGCAATGAGGAACTACTAGCAGCTGTTACAGAAAGACTCCTCTCTACGGGTAGAGATCGCGGAGCCGAGATAAACTGCTACTTTCAAACTTTGTATGGAGTATTTGCTCCAAAAATACTCCAAACTATGAGAAGCAGACTTCTTGGCCCCAGTTCTCGTACCAACAGCGCATGTCTCTGCTCAGATTCTCGAGCACGGAAACGAGTTTCGGCCGATGATGAACACGTAAATCACAGAACCAAAAGAACTGAAACCTTGTCGGATCAAATACAATAGGAATAGATCTTAGGGACTCTTTCAGCAACTTTCCGGAGCGTTTGAAGGAAGACCAGGCGAAATATATAGGCATGGCATAGCTCCCTACCTGTATTTATTCAAAGTTCTCGCGGAGACTCAAGAAATCCATCCCATCACTCTCTTACCCAGCTCCTTCAACAGACAATTAACCATTCATCTCAATCATGCAGCTTTGCAAGAACCCAGGAAGCGATCGAATACCCTATTTACGAGGAATGAGTTGTAAGCAACACTTTCTACATGGTTGGAGTGCTCGGGTGTCCTTGGATTGTCGCTATCTGTTTACACGAATGATCCTAGGAGATTGCGGCTACAAGTCTAGTAGTCTTTGGAACTTCCTCTTACCCGTCGTGATGACTCGGGAGCTATTACAGCCTAAGGACCTGGATATCGTGCACTGAAGCACAGAGATTAGGAAAGGTAGGACTGTGATGTATTGGTGCGCCTAAAGAGAGGAGAAGCAGGAGCTTCGCGGATGCAGATATCTATCTAAGGTTCGATATTTTAAGGCTTTTACTTAAATTTACCAATTACCATACGTCTGTCACAGACAAACTGATTAGCATTTGGGAACGTTGAATACATAGGAAAGTATACCAGGACAATGTACGTACAAGATCTGCCGGATGAGATTGTAGCTGAAACAATTTATGAACTGTAAATATTCTCTTAAATGCTGTGACATCTATGTCTTCGCGACTTTTCTGTGAGTTTAGTAGGGAATTTTGACCTGTCACTCAGTTTAGTCGGCAAGGGATCTCTCGAGTCTTCGAGGATATATGGTTTCTTTGAGTAACGAACCAACGGTAGGGCTATTGTCATCGGAGTCCGAATCCAAGTCTGAGTCCGCCACTTCGTCATCTTCCTCTTCCTCTTCCTCTTCGCTCTCATCACTACTGTAGTCGCCACCGGACGTGAAGAACTCCTTCTCGCACACTGGGCTATGGTAACGCTTTATCAGCCTATTCAAACCAGTAGCTTTGGAATCTGACTTACCATTCCCCCCGAAAAACATTAGCTGGCCGTTTCCATTGCCCGGGGCACCCCAGTTTAAGACAGGTCTCGATGGTGCCGTCGGTAGTTGCATGGATCTGCTTCCGCAAAAGCATAGCCATAACAACGCTCGTACCCGGGGCCACAAACTGATCCCAAGTTTTCTCCACTAGAGGACGATTAAGGCCGTAGAAAAAGTACAAAATCGGCTCGTTGGACTAAACTTGAACCTGAGAGACGCCTGGAATGTTCTTGTATGAAAGCTTGGCACACCTTGGACCAAGGTTAGTGAAAAAAAAGCTGGCTTTTGCTATAGGAAATTGTACGAACTCTAAAGCCGTGGAAGAATTCATAAGGCAAAATGCGCGGTGGCGATCCGACGGCATTAGAGAAAGAAATGTTATACTTTGCTAGAAGTACCGGCATAATTGCTCGCGAGGGTGCTATTAATCGAGCCACGGCTTTACTAAAATTGAATCGATCAATTGTGTTCGTACAAAAAGGTGTGTAATGGAACCTACATAAATGTCTGCAGGATGAATACAGTATATATAAGCACGAAGTAGTATCTGTCGCGGTTAGCAATAGGCTCTCTAGAGCATATATCCCAACTTACAACTCTCGAAAAGCTTGCCTGAGAACAGATTTTAGAGCTCTGTTCATTTTGGCAAGGTCGTCTTGGTCAACCTTGACCTGTGGGTCTGTTTTTGACGGCGCAGAGATCATCGCCGTGTGTACCACCTCATCCGTGTCGCGCAGACCTTGGGAGCTCTGGGAATTCTTATATGTAATCGCCAATTCTTCAAGTCTTATATCCTGGTCTTTAAGAAGGCGACCATTTATTCGTTTGTTATTCAGGCGGAGACTTGACTCAATCCCTTTAAGGTCTTTTTTAATAGCTTTGATATCTGTTGACAGCTAAGCATCTTGTTCTTTCAAGTTCACGGCTATTGCATTTTTGACCTTCCTGTTGGAATTGGCGGCTCGTGAGGACATCGTTCTGTAGAGGCAATAAAGTCGTGCGTAAACAGTCCAGCAGCTCTACTGGTAGCACTCCAATAAAAGCCGCTCTCAATTGTTCGGGGAGCTTTTCTCATATCGATAGAGTGGCATCCCTGGCAAGTGTCAGATGTAGACAGCATTAACATAGACCTGAACTTACAAGATCAGCCGCTGTACCAAAGTGTCAATGATTCGCATACGACCCTCAATTTTTCCCTTCAAAGCTGCAACTCTCTTCTCCTGCAACACAAACCATTTCAACTTCTTCCATACATGTCGATGATGGCCTCCAGTTGCCTTCTTGCCCAAGGATGTCTTATACTCTACTGCTTTCTTCAGGAAATCAACCATAGGACCTCTAATATGCTCTACTGGCTCCGCGATCTCAGGCCCATACGTCGAATCCGCATCCAGATTTACAATTCTCTGTAGAGGCTCGAGTGTCCGCTTTAGATCCCGTAGAAAGCCCACAGCCTCGCGATAACTGCTCGCAGCCCCGTCGGCAGTATCCAATACTTGAATGACGTTACAAAGGAGAGCGAGTGTTGCAGCAATGTCACCAGCAGACCACCCAAAGGACATTGTGGGGCATAGGGAGGAATTGTTTACATCAACGAGGGTTTGGTATTCAAACTTTTGGGCATTTTGGGAAGTGTGAAGTGGCATTCAGTCACTGCCGGAGCCTGCTAGCATTGAGTGGTGTTCGGCCGTCCTCGAGTGCCCTATATGCAGGATGCATATGCAGCAACAGGGGTGCTCGAGGAAACTATTGTCAGGCTTCTAACGAGGCTCTTCGAGTTTTTTCTCAATATTTAAATGATTCTCCCAAAAGCATGGCAAAGCCATGGTACGCGGCCTGGCAACGCGAAGGGAATAGCAGTGTGCTATCATGGATATCGGGGGCGGGTCTGTTTGTGATAAGGATGCAGAGTTGCAAGAGGAAGGAATCCACGAGGCGAGAGTTCATTCGGCAACTAATACACCTACCACCCATGGTAGGTTTATAATTTGGATGACTAAGCTCCGCAAAACCTACCACCCACCACCCCACTAAAATAATCGCGCGTCGCGTTTAGCATGCCATAAACAATGCTATATTATAAGTAGCTATAGCTGTCTACTAAAGCTATAAGCATCAATTTTTAGCAAAGTCAAATTCTCCTTGATTTGGATATGCTAGCAAGGCAATTACTAGCGCCTATAGCGTTCACTGTGCCTGTGGCGTCCCTTGTACTTATAGTGCTTACAGCGTCCATTGCACCTAAATAGCTTTCACTGGACAAGCTAGAGGTTCTCATGCAAGCTTATTTAGCTGAAAAGGCAGCTTGGCTAGCTTAGTACCCTACTTTACGACTAACAGATTACCGCTAGATAATAAAGCAAAGAGGCGCTAAGGCGCCTGTAGCTCAGCGGCACGCGCACTAAATGCTTTATAAGCCACCTAATTAGCTAGTTTCACTAAGAATCGACTACGATTTGATAATATTAGTGTACTCTCTTTTTTAATTCTCCCTTCTTTCGCCCTTCTTTATATAAATTATCTCCCTTATTAAGAATTACTTCTTATATATAGTAATATACCCTCTTAATCTAAGCTTATATCTTCTCTTATAGTAGCTCTTTCTAACACTTAATCTATGTAGCTCTTAGCTCCTTTTCTAACGTAATTAGCCCTCCTTTCGTCATTTCTCTCTTTATCCAGAACTAAGTAGGCTTAATAGTATTAAGATTAAGTGAGTTTAATAGCTAAAACATCTTTACTATCTCTCACAAGTCGTATACCTCTTATTAATATTTACAAGCGTGTAAAGGAGTATTATCCTTTTAAATAATAGTCTTTAGCCGCGTCTTTAGGCACTCCTTTATAAAGAGAAGAAGCTTAGAAATTAAGACCTTCTTTTAATAGTTATATTAATTAATGCCGCCTCTTCCTTCCTTTACTACATACGCTCTAGTCTTCTTATTATATTAAAACTAAGTACGAGGGCCTCTCTAGTTCCTTATAATATAAGTCCCTTTCACTATATACTTAAGCTTCACTGTCCTCTCTCTCTTTAGCTTTAGCTTAGCCTTACTAATTCATTAGCTTTTGCTCCTTTATTAATTTGGTTATAGTTACCCCATTATAGTATATAAGTTAAAAATAGGTTAGATTTCATATAATAACATTATTATTTTATATAACTAAGTTCTTTTTTTCGTAGCTTATTTAATTATAAACTTCTTAATCTTAATTCGGTTTTTCTTCATAACCTCTTTTATTAGCTTTATTAATTCTCAATATCTCTCTTCTTTTAGCTTTTCTTTATCATAGTCTTAGCTTTACTAATTCGAAAATTAGCTTATTTCTTAAATTAATTTAACGTGTATTACGTAAAAGGTTTAAGGAGCAATTATGTTACGGTTCTGAACTAGAATAGAGAATAGGAGGGAGCTTTCAGCTCTCAGCCGAAAGCTCAGGGCACGTGTTACGTCACGTAGCAGCTCTTGACTCAGGGGTCAATAGCTGCAGAGTGGATCCTTTCCCTCTCCTGTATCTAAGCTCTCTCTTCTCCCTTCCTCTCTTTTCTCTCTACCTTAGTATTCGCTCAAATGGCAGTAATATAGTCGTTTCGTACACCTCACATTCGACCACGTGAGATTCCTTCTCACACGTTTACAATATTGTTTAAAAAAAGAGATTAGAAATAGCTTAATAGTCGAGTTAGGGAAAGAGGAATTCAAGTTGTAAATAAAGACAGGAAGAGGGTTTATAAAAAATAGTAACAAATCTCTCTCCTTAAATGAGACCTTTATGCCCTATTACTATGAGTGATTACTTATAGCATAACGTAGATCTATTTTCATGAGGGTCCAACTCGGGATCCTTAGGAGCCTGTTTGGGCTCCCTAAGGATTATCGCTAAAACTTGACAAAAATGAAATAAAAAGGCCCTAGTTTATATCTAGCATAGTTAGAGATTAAATGCGTGAGTGAGAAGTGGGTACTGCTCAGGGGCTGCTCACGGACTGCTCAGGTTGCTCAGGCTGCTTAAGTGAGCTGGGTGAGGAGAGGGTGAGCCGAGGGCGATTAGCGCCTGAGTAGAAGCAGCGAGCTTACTAACCGACCTTGGGACGAAGAAAAAAAGAGTTGTGTTCAACTACCAGAGTTGACAAAATTCCAGGGAGCAGAGTGGGTACAGAAAATGTTCATAGCGAACGGCGTTCTTGCCGATGAACCAGGCCTCATCAGCCCCAACAGTCTCAGTTCCCGTCAATGGAAAGCGCTGGAGCACCTTTTTACGAAAAGGACATGGTGGAAGCGGGTTTGGATCATCCAGGAAGTGGCTTTTGCTCGAGATGCAATTGTGCATTGCGGATCGAAGTCCATGCATTGGGCAACTCTCCATGATTTGTGGAGGCAAGAGTGTTGCCAGAGGAATGCCCGTTTGCATTATCTCCTGGGTGTCAGCGCGATTCCATTGGATATGGTGAGAGGCACGGTCAGGAACCCCATGCGCGCTCAGGGATACGAAGATATTCAATCATCTCTCCTGTGCTTGTTAGCGAAATATCGGACATGGAAGAGTACTAAACATGTCGACAAGATCTATGCCCTCTTTGGGCTTGCTGGAATCTCGAAAGATCTCCCCATCGTACCCGATTACAACAAGCCAACGGCAGATGTGTTCTGTGATGTGGCCTTTGCAATCATAGAGTCGGATTGTAACCTCGATGTTCTCTCGCAGGTCCATCGTGCTGGAGACCGAGAAGCTGGCTGGCCTTCTTGGGTTCCAGATTGGAAAGACGACGGAATCAACTACCTCATTGACATAGATGGCGGACTCAGACCATTTCATGCGGGAGGCAGATGGACGGCTTCCTATGCACAGTTTGCTCCTGATTCTTCAGGAAGGCTACGAGCTGGTTGGAGACAAACGATCGACTATACACGGAGTAGCGCTTGCGATGGTCTTGTTCGTCGTCCTATCACATCCAATGAGATTGGCAACCTGACTAGAAGCGCTCGTCCCGATCCAGCTGCGGGAACTTTGGCGATTGCGATGGTGGACGGAAGAATGGAGATAAGGAAACTCGACGGGCCCCGGTCCTATGCCACGAGACTCGAACAGAACAAACTGGAAGTCCGAGGCACTATTTGTGACGTTATCCTCCACGTATTGCCTCCGATCCCAGGAGAAGAAATTAGGACTGAAGGTTGGCAATACTTCTTCCGAAGATGGCTCGAAGTTGCCTTTCCCAGTTGCGATCGACCTTTGCCAAGTTATACGGCCGCAGGCATCCAACTCTTCCTACTCACTCTCTTCCATGGACAGATGAGATTCCTTGAGGACCAAACTTGGTCCTCGTTAGACCCAAATTTCAAACCCCGCTGTTTAGAGTACTACGCCAGAAGATTTCTGGTTTGGATCGCGTTTCTTTCCGAAAGAGAGGCTGGACCTTCGCCTTACCCTGGCATCCCGGAGGATTTCAATCGCTGGATTGGCCCGAATGTGGATGGCTGGAGCTTTTGCACGACACTCAATGGAAACTTTGGATTGGTACCACCAGGAACAAAAAGATTTGATACTGCGTGTGTAATTCTTGGCTCAAGTGTTCCGCTTGTGCTGAGAAGGTATGATGGGAGAGAGGAGTGGGAGCAGATTGGCACAGGTTACTTTCACCATTTGATGGGGGGGAGCAGCGGCTGATCTGCTGACTGATGGAGATGCTCGTACATATGAGTTCATACTTGCTTGACCGAGATTGGGTGAGAGTTTGAGTGGGGATAACGTTTTGGAGTATATTAAGTGTGTCAAAGAATCAATTACATTAATCAGATTAATGACATTAAATGCAATTAATCGCGAGTTCTAACGCCACACTTCATGTGAGTTTCAATTCCCACTACCAGTACTGATCTCCTGAGTCAATCCATTGCTAAGTTTATCTCATCTCTAATTCCATCTCAACGCCAATATTCCTCCTAGGAACGGTATTGTAGCTTGAGAGTAACTGGGCGCCTCGTTTGGGCATTACTAATTAAGGAGGTTGTTTGCAAGAGTGATTGATATTGCATGATCAGACGTCAAAAAGTCTCTTTCTCCGGCTAAATTTACCCAGATATCAATCCGGATCCTCTAACCTTTGCTTTCTCCTGCATTAAGTAGTCGCAGTCACTCCCATCCCAGCACAAAAGTAACTGTCTGAAAACACCGAAAATTCTATTTTTGATCCCAATGAACTCATCAATCGGTTCATACATCAAGAAACGTTTCGACTCGAAACCCCCCTCCGTTTCCGAAAACATTGATGCCATCGGAAGAAGCATGCAAATATCCACCCTCCAGGAATGCTGGTCCATCACTCTCAACCAACCACTTAAGTGCATCTCTGACATCATCTGGCTTAACCACTCTCCTAGCTTGAATTCCCATCGCATCTGCCAGCTTCATGAAATTGGGATTTTCAGAATGTGTATGCGAATACCTATCCTCATAGAAGATATTTTGCCATTGAGCAACCATACCTTGCTCCTCGTTATTCAAAACAAACATCTTAACACCAATATTGAACTGCTTAGTAGTTGACATCTTAGTCAAAGTCATATTAAATAACGCATCACCGTCAATATCAATAACAAGGGCATCTAGAGGGTTCAGGCTTAAAAGCGGAATCCGAAAACAGTTCCACTAGAGAAAGTCGTTACTTTAGGGGGCTCAAATGCGCTCCATATTTGCAGTCACTATCACCCCCGCCGACTCTCTCTCATAGAATCGACTCCTCCACTGAAGAGGCTACTGCATCGCAAGGGTAAGCCGTCCAGCAGCGATGACAGCGGTGGTTTGAGCGACTGAGGCAAGTGGTTCACATCCTTCCGGAAAGAGAAGAGGCCGCGACGCGCTGCCAGGATGCGCAAGGAACAAAAATCCAGATATTTACAGGCATCTATGAAGAGCGGGAAAGTAGGTTACAGCATTCTGGCCTGGGTGCACCATCGGCACGGGTGACATGGTGAACATCTGTATGGCGGAGTTGGGGGCAGTAATGGAAACAGTGGAGTGGGCAGCAGTAATATCTCGAGGCCTGGAATAAGGAGACGATTGGTCGGAGGCGCTAATGAGAGCTAGGTTGCCATGAAGAGCTGTTGAGACGACTCAGGTAGCACGTCCGTAACATTAATAGGGGGAAGGTTCGGCAATGATTCTCTGCTATCTCTCAAGTCGCTACGACTCTTCTGCATAGATCCGTAATTAGCCGCCCTCCTCCAAACTAACCCCGCTGCGTCTTCGCTCATGCATTTTGACATGTCTGCGCCAGTTATCCGTTCGAGCAAACGTTTTGTCACAGCCAGCTACGGTACAGGAATAGGGTGTGACATTGTCGTGACGGCGGCTCCGTCGGTGGCGTTTGTAGTCTTTCTCAGACCACTCTTTATCACAGCATATCCAATCCTTTGTGTGATCAGTTCGTCTAGTGGGCGATCAGAGTTAGCTCACTAAAGAGGAAGTCATCAAGGTCTGGTGACTCACGTGTTGTGTCTGTTGTCGTCAGGAGTTTGTCGATCGTCGCCGGATCCTTCTTGACCGGCTCCCGTGTTTGTCGAAACCTCTGGTGCTGGGGCAAGAGCGTGTTCATGGTTATAGTGGACTGGTGGCGGCATTCGATGATCCAAGCCTGAAAATGTGCCGGCTGTCAAGTCATCGGCCTCCATTGTGGCACGAAGTGTAGGGCATCGGCTTTGTGAGATTTGTGTGTCGCGGTTCAGGAGGCCTGGATCAGGGTTACTGATCTCGTTGAGCAGGTTTTCGGGTCCTGGGAAAACGGGTCCAAGGTGAGTCGAAGGCGTTGCAGCCAAGATAATCGCCTGCTGTCCCAGGTCATTCAAGGTATTGCCTTCTGAGCTAAGGTGAAAACAAGTATCCAAACTGGTATTCTCTGGTTGATGTGGCGGTGCTGCAGTGGACAGTTCCAGTTCGTGCCAGTTAATTGTCTCTACATAGCGAAAAGACACAATGTCAGTAATCCCGTGCCAATACGGGGGAGACAGGTCAGTACTCACCATCACGTGGAACAGGGTATCCCATGAACGGGCCATAGAACATCCAAACCACACTCCAGAGTACTAAAAGTGCTGGTGCAATGGTCCAAGGCATTGAGGCTGATACGCTTTTCATCCTTTTTTTGGTCCACGGAGCTAACGAGACGACAAAGCAGGGCTGACGCACCCGGGAGGAAACCCACTGTAGGATCATTAACAGGAGTAACCTCGCCACTCGTCTCTCTTCCTCTTTTCGTCTCTCTTCTTTTCGTCTCTCTTCCTCTTTTCGTCTCTCTTCTTTTCGTCTCTCTTCCTCTTTTCGTCTCTTCTCTTCCTGTCTCTCCTTTCCCCATCTGATCCCTCCCCATACCTCCTCTTCCCATCTCTCCTCTTCCCATCTCTTCTTTTTCCGTCTCTCCTTTTCCCATCTCTCCCTTTCCCATCTCTCCCCGTCCCATCTCTCCCCGTCCCATCTCTCCTCGTCCCATCTCTCTTCTTCCAAACACAGCCCCTGCAGTTCCAATACTATGTATCTTGGCTGTTCCAACATATGTTCCAACCGCCACCCCTGCTGTTCCAATATGTATCCTGGCTGTTCCAACATACTTTCCCTCTGTTCAGTGTGGGCTCCGATAAATTTATCGATCAGGATTATCGCTTATCGATCGTTATCGGCTTATCGATCGATAAGCGATCGATATTGATAATTATCATCGATAAAAGTGGGTCCTAGCTATTAAGCGAGCTCCATTATATGAACATCTCGCTTTCTAGTTTAATTATAAACTAATTAGTATAAAGATTAGTATAAACGTAGACTATTATCACTATACTATTATATTTCTATTTAATAGTTTATTATATAATATAGATAACACAATTATTACTAATACTATCGATATAATAGGGCTCGCTTAATAGCTAGGGCCTACTTTTATCGATAATCCTATTAATAAAAGTAAGCCCTTATCACGTAATAATATAGGAATATCTAGCTTTCTAGTTTAATTATAAATCGATTAGTATAAAGATTAATATAAAAGTAAACTATTATAAATATACTTTTATACTTTTTAACTTTCTATTTAATAGTATATTATTATAAGGTAGACTAGCTAGTATTAAACACGTGATAATAAGATTCACACCGCTATTTCTTCTAAAAAGAATTAAAATTTTCATACTCTCTTTTATTATCTCCTTTATATATAATAGTACTTCGTCTTCTATTATTTAAATATAGCTTCCGAAATTACCTTATTAATCTATTAAGCCTCTATTACTATAGACTCGACTTAATATCTAGCCTCTACTACTTTTAAATTAACTTAATCTAAGGCTTATTCTATAAAACGTAGAGACTAGGTAAAAGGTATTTGGGCTTATACTCGCTACGGGTGTCTAGATATAGATGAAGATCATAAATACTACTATTATATTCCTTATGAAATAGAGAACTTACTATTTATTTACTATACTAGGGTCTCTACTAATTAACAAAATTATCTCAAGTTATAATATAAGATTATTATTAAGGAAGTAATAGAAATTAGTCTAATTCAGAAGAAAGTACTTAACTAGCTATAGTAGCTTTATAAGAAAGTAGAGTTATCTAGCTAATTAACCGAAATCGATATATATATCTTTTAATAATACCTTAATTGAGTAGTTATTTACGAAGCTTTGATTTCCTTAATTATTATCCATAGTCTACCTTTTCGAATAATTAAATAGCCCGAATTTCATACCCTTTATTAAGTACTTAATCCAGAATCTTAGGGCTTTCTTACTATATCTTACTCTTATATAAGAAAAAAGCTTAGGGAGTACTAGGTTAGTTCAAAGGATATTATATAATAAAAACTCTAGTCTATAATTTCGAGTATTTATATTTCTCTTAATATCTAGACTTCTCTATAAAGATACCTTCTTTTAGGTATTATTACATATTTTATTAAATAATAAGACGAGAATCACGTGAAGGCCCTTCTAGCTCTTCGTATAGTACTAGGTTATTTAGGAGAAGACTAATTTTCGGTTTTATGACTTATACTTAAAGACTATAGTATCACTAAGTAACTTAGAGCTATTATAGGTAATAATACTACTATAAATAGTATACTATATCGAGCTATTAAGTCGTATTTACTAAAGGAAGAAGGATTAGAATAGGATACTTTATAATAACGAGTTCGTTATTTGGGATATATTATTAACCTTTCTATATAAGCCTTTTTATTTTATAAAGTCTTTATAGTTAAAGAATTAGAGGCCCTTAATAAGGAAGAGGACTTAGGAGATTCGGAAAACTTACCCCTATTAAGTGATATAGAGAAATAGATGAAATTTCGACTTTTAGGGCTATTAGGTAAGCTTTATAATATTGTTATATATATTCGTCGCTCTCCTAGTCGGATTACTAGATTTAAAGCTCTTACTAGAAGACTAATTCCTCTTAATAATTAGACACGATAAAATAGCTAGTATACGATACTTAATATTACTCTTAAGAAGTATACTTAGCTTAATACCTATTATAAGGAATATCTCGAGGACCTAGGGCTAGATTACCTTATTCTAAGTAAGTAGGAAAGGCTTCAAATAATTACTACCTTTCTTAAACTATTCCAAAGAGCTACTCTTGAGACTTAAGGAGATACTATAACTATTAATCGAGTACTTTTTATAATAGATTTTAATCTAATAGTTTAATAAATCACTAGTAAGTAATAATTTTTATACTAATCTTTGTACTAATCTTTATACTAATCTTTATTACTTAGTTTAATAATACTAACTATAGTATAATAGAAAACATATATATATGATAAAGACTTTTATAGTCGAATCCGGAAAGGGTAAGAGGTCTTTAATACATATTACTATAAGTCTAATAATATACCTCTTTATACTACCGCTCTTATACTTTATCCGAATTACTATATGAAGTATATTAGGGCTAATTAGGAGAAAAGATAAGTTCAGCTTACTTTAACTAAAGTCAGAAAGCTTTAGGAGAAATATCGAGATTAGTTATCTACCCCTAGTGATTTGATACTAAGGGAAGAGGTTAGGTAACTAATATAGAGAGAACTCGATGATTTTAATAAGATTACTTAGATATTAGGGGGATATATATAGGTAATAAGTTAAGATAAATAGGAGGATTATTACTAGAATAAGCTATTAGATATTAGGAAATTATCTATACTTTAATAGTAGTATTAAGAAATACAAAGAAAGCACTACCCAAAGCTCTTACTTATAGCGATTAATATTCTCTTAATTCTAGTAATAAGTACTAAAGTAGAGCGAATCTTTTTAGGTACTTACTATATAGTATTATGAGATAAGACCTAGATAATAGCTAAGATATTAGAGATAATAGAATACTTAAAGTATTAGAAAAGGAGTAGGATTCTATATACTTTTATAGATATAAGTAAGGGTAAGAAGATTAGTATAAAAATTAGTATAATTGTAATTATTTTCTTTATAATTTATAACTCCTAGTATCTTAGAGACGTAATACCTAGCTAACTACCGCTTTTACTCCTAGTTACTAAAGAAGTTTCTCAAATATTCTTAAGTAGCTTTAGTATCTTTTATAACCTATAATTCAGAGTTAGATAAGAAGACATATTAGTATAAGCTACTATCTATAAGTTCCCCCTTACTATATACTAGTACTATTACTACTTTATAGCTTTTAGGAGATTAAGTAGAGAAGTTAAAGCTAGTAGTATTTAACTTAGCCTCGGATTCTAGCTACTAAGTAGTAGGACTAGGAAGGTTAACCTAGTTATTATCTCTCTAATACTAACTAGTAAGGTTTCTCTAAATAGCCTTTTCGCCTAGTATAAAGAACTTAGAAGGAGGACTATTAAGTATAATATAGCTACTATATAATAATTAGTAAGTAATAGAAAGATAAGTAAAATCTATACTAAGTATATACTAATTAAAGCTTCTTAAATAGGGATCTCTTCTCCTCTCGCTACTCTTTTTACTATCTCGTAAACTTAATATACTTATATACCTATATTAGTTAGTTTTATATTAATCTTTATACTAACCTAAAAAGAGGTTATATACCTTAACTAACTATCTTTACTTATTATTAGTCGTGTCTCTTATATTACCTGAGATTTCCTTAATCTATTCCTTATAATTAAGCTTCTTATTAGCCTTATATATCTCCTTAAACTCTACCTTATACTCGGGATCGTATTTAATATCTTCCTATACTAGGTTACTATTGTCCTAAGCTATATATAAGCTACTATACTCGCTATAACTAAGTGATTTTTTAACCGATTTCTAATCCTTTCCTTATTATTCTCTAAAGCTAGATTAGTATAAAGATTAGTATAGGAATATTCTAAAAATACCTCTTTAATTTAGTACTCGTAGTAGAATCCTATAGTATTTCCTATTATCTTACTAGTGAAGTACTTAGATATTCTACTAAGCTTTTTACCTTATGTTTTATTACTATAATTATACTTTAATCTACTATCTTCGCCTTCTTAATCTAACTATAGATAAGGTCTTTCGAAAGATCTTTATTATACTTATATGCTTTTATAGTATTTAGGTTTTAAGATAGATCCTCTAGTACTTTTCTCTTACGAGTAGTAGTACGGATAAATCCGATAGAAGAGGCTAGTTAAGATACTATATCTTTAGCCTAGAGAAGCTAAGGTATAGAAGGTATATTCTAGCTATTATCCTATAATATCGTGATTAGTATAAAGATTAGTATAAAAAGAGTATAGACTTACCTTAGGCTCTAGGGATAATTTAATAATAATCGGTGATATTTTACGATTACTAACGTGTTTAGTATACTAATTATAGTCTATTACTATAGAATATATTATAAGGATAATCTAAATAGAGATTAGTAGATTAATTAGTATATTAGAATACTAACTTATAGGTTATAGTATAGAGTTATATAGTAGTATAATTAAGTCGTTAAGAAGAGATTGAAAGGTAAGCGAGGTAAGGTAAAGCAAAATTGACTTTATAATATTAAAGACTCAAAAAATTTACTTTTAAGGTATAGGAAATTTTTTTTTAAGTTATTACCCCGCTTTCTTTATCGCTTTACCTTAGCTAATACCTTTCCTTTAACTATACTACTTTAACTCCTTTATTAACCCCTCTATTAACCCCTCTATTAACCCCTCAATTAACCCCTTAATTAACCCCTTCTATAGTACGTCTCTTACTTTATACTAATCGCTCTACTAATTAAGACATAGTAATCGTAATCTCTAATTAATTATTTAACCTGTGAGGTAGTTATTAGTAGGTAATAAGGCAATGGGTAGAATTAGAGTTATAGTATTAAAAATCACTAGTATTAAATTTAGTATAGAACTAATCTCTGTCCCTCCTTAGAGGTCCAGGGAGGGCTCCTATAAATAGGAGCCCAGAATGACGTACGTATAATCTAGCAATTAATAAGCACTAGCTAGCCTACTAATTAGTGGTATTCCTGTAATATAATAGAATCGTTAATCCTCCTAATCGCCGACTATACTACCCGAGAGCCGAGGTATATCACATGAGCTAATGTCACGTGTAACCCGCTATATATTATAGTATACCCCCCTCTAAGGATCTTAGCCCCAAGATCCATTAATACATCCTAGTAAAAACGCGTTCGACTTCGTTAAAGTAAACTTCTAGTGTCTTGGGAGGTGGTTTTATTATACGGGCCTGATTCGGAGGGCGTCTAATTAGGTAAGAGTTACGACCGTAATTATGGCTCGGAGGTAAGGGCTAGGTGGTAATCGCGATTTCGTTTATAGGGATATGTGCTCTTATTAGCCCGTTTAGAATACTAAGGCGCTACCCTATAAGATTAATGCTACCTATCAGATATAGGTCTAAAATGCTTTAAATAGCTTCAAATTAAATATTAGTTAAGATATTTGTATAGAAAAACCTATAAAA
Organism: Hyaloscypha sp. PMI_1271; assembly: GCA_021399465.1. Taxonomy (NCBI): domain Eukaryota; kingdom Fungi; phylum Ascomycota; class Leotiomycetes; order Helotiales; family Hyaloscyphaceae; genus Hyaloscypha; species Hyaloscypha sp. PMI_1271. The sequence continues at coordinate 21,360 of JAJTUS010000391.1, forward strand.
ACGTTCTGGGTTCTTTGAGGTTATTCTCAGATTCCTGGGAAGGTAAGGTAACCGGTTACGTCGATTCTAATTAGGATTAGTGCGAAATTTTTGGTAGTTAATCTAGGTAGTTCCCTACTTCTATTTAAGGACTCTTTCGCGACACGAAAAGCTTCCTTCTTTTAACTATAACTATAACTATAACTACATCTTCCTACTTCTATCTTTACCTTCTAGCCTCCTCTTCTACTCTTCTTTAAGTCTTTATTAATTATTTTTAATTAATTCCATAATATCTTACGTTATTACTACCGCCCGTAATAAGTATAAAGGTAACCTTATAGCCTCCTTCCCTCTTATTAGTTAATACTTGAAATATTTCAAGTATTTACTTATTAATCCTAACTCCTTATATACTATAGTACCTAGTAAGAAGAATTACGATTAGTATAATAAGGGTTTAGAGTCCTATAAACTAGTAAGTTCTTCCCCCAAATCTGAGCTAAAGCTAATATAATTTGAGATTCCCTATAACCTTTCGGAGGCTTACTAGGCCTAGGAAGATACCGTGATAATCTTTAAGGCTTAGCTTAAAGTAAACCCTTATAATCGCTCTGTGTATAAAGAGTATCCTATTAATTAGATCTTCGATAACTAGATACTAGATAATAAGCTTACGGATTCTATTCGCCGCCTAGTAAAGCCTGAGGATAAGGTGACTTGGGCTTATATTCTAGTTATAAGTACTCTATAATATAATAAGAAAGGTGCCTAGCTAACTTCTAGAAGGAATATAAGAATATCTACCTCTAGGGTATTAACCTTATTACCAAAATCTCTAGTGAGATTAAGTAGTAGTCTATGATAGGTGCCTTAAGCGCTAAGAATATAATAATTAGCGCTATTTATGAGTTAACTATAGAGATCCGGGCTTTCTATAAGATCTATATAGCGGTTATAAGTTCCTTAGCTCCTCTTAACCTCCTTATTACTGATATTATTATAGTATTAATATATTCTAGCGGAAGATAAGCGGATTCCGGAGTCTATTTCCCGGTAGTTTACTAAGTCCTAAATAGGGCTAGTATATAGAGTTTAGTGATTTTAGATATAGGATTTATAGGACTTGGTATTTGTTTTTCTTTAAGATACCTATAGCTAGTCTACCTATAATAAATCTTTCCTAATCCTAATTATTCCTAAAACATAAACGTGATTTTATAAGCCTTAATAAAACCCTAGAAAAAAAAGAATCTTCTTAGGTAAAAACCCAGGGAAAGAGTATCTTAATTACTATTTATACCTATTTTTTGGGCCTTCTAGGTCCTCTCTTTCCTTTAAGGGGCCTTCCTTTTTGCCTTAGGGGACCAGAATTCTTGACCTTAATAGGTCGCCGAGAGGTTATTATAGGCTCTAAACTATGGTTTTTATTATATAATAATAGAAGTTCCTTAGAGTTTTTAAGGTTAGGGAAAGCGGGTAACTAGGTATTATAATCCTCTAGCTAGGATTTCTATTTAATTAAATACTATTACTCCTTACTTTAGCTATCTTATTAGTAGGTTAATAATAGCTTCTACTTCCTATTCTTGCTCTTTATTATTATCTGCTAATTCCGGAAGTTCTCCGGTAAGGTATAGGTAGTATTCCTAACCCTTCTTTACTATATACTCTTTAAGGAGGGAAATATAGAAAGTTAGATATAAATAATTATATATACTTAGTAATTCTAGCTTATATACCGCTTGTTTAATATATTTAAGTACCTTAAATAGACCTATGAATTTTGGCTCAAGCTTTCCTACCTTAAGTTTAATATTTTTCGTTAATAGTATTACCTAGGCTCCTTTAGAGAAGTATTTATCTAACTAATACCTATTATAATAGGTCTCCCGGTTATTTTATATATAATACCAAAGATCTTAAAGCTTATTCCGCTCTACTTAAAGAGTCTCTAGCCTCCTATATATAGCTGGTACCTCCCCTATAATCCTGTCCTTAGGATTCCATAGAAGTTGAGGGTAGTAGCTATAATATATATAGAAGGGTGTGTTCTATAGAACCTAATACTTTGAGTTATTATATATAAACTCCGTAAAGGATAACTTCTTAAACTAGTTATTCTTTTAAGAGTTATAGTAGTATCTTAGGTAGTGTTCTAGGGCTTAGTTCTGCCTTTCTATCTACTCATTTATCTAAGGATGAAATGCTATACTTAAATACTATTTATATATTAAATAGAAGCAGAAAGCAGACTAGAACTAGCTAGTAAACACTGTTTCTTAATCAGAAATAATACTATTAGGGGAGCTAAAGATCGAGAAAACATATTCCTATATAATCCTAGTAAGCTCCGGAGAATTAACTATCTTATAATAAGTAATATACCTAGCTATTTTAGAAGTACTAGTTAATAACTATAAGGATTATATTAAAATTAGGGACCTCTTACCGGGTTCTTATATAGCGGTAAGCCTGTAATAAAATCTATAGAGATCTTACCCTAGGGTCT
>JAJTUS010000392.1:0-23709 GCA_021399465.1 Hyaloscypha sp. PMI_1271
ATATATTAGGCTATAAATCGGACTATGCTAATAATTATTCTAGCTATTGTGACATTATGCTAGTAATTCACTCGAAGAAGGTCGATATCTACGAGAGAATGATTCCAACTATTACTTATCGGGACCCTGTAACACGCCTATAGTGCTACTATTATAACTCAGCCTCTAATAGATTATAGGGGACTAGAAGCGGCGTCTTTTGAAATAGAAAGTGAAGTTCTAAGTTCATTAGTCGTGTACTAGTTCCTATTAGCTACGGGTAGCTTGATAGCTTGTAGCCTCAGGCTTTATTACTAATTCTAGATTAATTATCGGCGGAATCGAGCTCCGGGGTAGTCGGCGCTAGGCGGTAGTTTTCGGCTAGTAAGCTAACTAATCTTTATTCGGTATAGCGTTAAATGACGCTTCATCCCCGAACTACTATATTCACGAAATGACAAAAATAGTAATAGTTACTGCTGTATCCTAAAACTCTAGCGTATTCATCGACTACTACCCTCGTCCTACTCGTACCCTCTGACTCTTCCTACCTCCGTCTATTAGCCCGGCGATAATATAAACCCACTTCTTACCCCCTCCCTTTCTAGTTAATATAGCCCCGTGTCAAGTAAACCGAAACATCCGAAAAGTTGGGCGGTAAGACTTAGTACGAAAAAACAAAAGTGAGTAAGCTATTTATACTCTCTACGTGTTCTAACTAATCATTAATAGGAATGCGGCTATAATATATCAAGAAAGAGTAACTATAACCTTCTCCTTGTAGAAGCACACGCCTATAAATAATTACACCTAAGAATAGGAACACTGAACCTAAGTACTCACCTCCCTCCCTAACTAGTAATACTCCCGGTAAAGAGGCATAGCACTCTCCTTCTAATATGCTACAAAGCTAACTTAAGTCAAGTTTCTATAGACTAGGGAACGAAAACGAAAACGAAAACAATCGCGAGAAGACGAAGCCCCCCTCTCCTCTATTACTCCTCCTTGGAAGCGGCCGCAGACGTCCCCTCTAGGATCTCACATTGAAAACATAATCTACGAGAATATAGCCGATATAAACGACGACTTAGTTATATATTGGATGAAAGGGATTATAATGGATCCACTACTTAAGAGGAGGGCATCATTATCTTCGGTTAGAAGGAAATTACAGGCGAGCGATAGATCTGTGAGCAAGAATCCCGCTACTAAAAATCGGTTATATGAGAAGATCCTTTAAGTAGCAGGTATTCACATGGGCGGCGGACCTGGGATTACCGATGCTTCTCGAGCTCTCTATAAGTCTCTGTTTAAGGTAGAATAACCTCTTCCTCTAGATTCTTTATTTCGAGACGATTAATTCGAAAACACCTACGAGAGGCTTCGTAACGAAAACGAGGCGAAGGTCGTCCGAGATATTTCGCTGCTCCTTATTCCTTCTATAGAAGTCCTATGTACCCACGGCAAAAAACATTTAGAATCCATGGTAGATCACGTTAACTAGAAGTAGGATAGCTGTGTACTCATCGTAGTAGGACCCTTGCCTTAACCCGATTACTCTACTAGGTGCAAAGAAACCATATTTATAAAGGATCAAGTTCGGAAGCTAGAACCTTTTATTAGAGGGTAGAAAGGTATACCTTTTATAGCTATAGCCTAGATATACTTTCCGTATCTTATGATAGAAGTGAAATGTGGGAACGAAGGGCTTAATATCGTAGATCGATAAAATGCTTATAGCTCCGGTATTACTATTAGACAAGTAGTCGATCTATACCGTAAGGTATCCCGATAATACGAACTTAATTAGGAGGTCGTCTCATTTTCTGTTTCGTATAACTAAGAGGCTATCAGGATCTACGGCTACTACCCTGTCATCGACGGAGACTAGACCCTCGTCTACTGTTTCCCCCTTAAAAAGTTTAATATCACGAACGAGGAAGGTGAAGATAAGTAGACGACTTTTATATTTACGACGAATGTTTACGATATCTTTGGTCCGATATACCTTGAGAGACTCCGCTCAGTTATTGATTAACTACCTGATCCTCTATCCGATTAATATTAGTTATAGTAACTATACCTCGAAGTGTTGTCTCAGCTATACGAGGAAGAAAGCTAATTGGATATAGTCGACTCCTAAGACATTTTGTAATTAGTACCTTTATCTCAGACATCCTAGCTATTATCCAAAAAACCAAGAAGTAAGCGGTTATAAATAAGATAGGAAATACTTGATCATAGTGGACTTTGTAGGCCTGGGTAATGTGCCGAATAGAGCTAGTAATTAGACTAGTATACTGTAATTCATGGTAATCGACCGCGAGTCGAAGATAAGGACTTGGGTAAGTGGATTATGGTGATGTAGGCAAATGCACGAGGCGGGGGCTAGGTATTAAGATCGTTTATAGGATATAACTGTATGTATAACGTTAAACTTTGGAGTATTTATCTCAAAAAATCAGAATATTACTATATACTATTTCAATTTTAGCCCTTGTAATATGGGGTGTAATTTGGTAGTACGCTGAATTGGTGCTTATTAATCGATACTTATTACCTAGAATAATCTAGTTTATAGTCTATAATCTATCTACCTATCCGATTTGCTTCTGCTGACGACTACGAGCTAGAATTTCCGATCACTTTTGTAAGACTTCGGCGACGGTTGAGGTTCGTAGGATGTAGACGTCTGTAATTCACGTGTAAGGGTAATTCGGTGTCGAGGATAGAGACAAGCTCATGGGTGAGATAAGCTCATGGGTGAGACAAGCTTATAGGTGAGATAAGCTCATGGGTGAGCCTAGATGACCGGGTGAGTAAGACACTACTACTAGTACATTTCTTATCCTATCTATCAATACCTAAATTGTAACAAAGCTGTGATCGCTATAACTATATAGATAATATAGCTATACGTGATAGGAATTTATATTATAGATCTTAAGCCACGAGGCTGCTCGCTATAATAAAGAGGAGTGCTAGAGAGAACTTACTATAGGGGGTTAGTCGTGACGAAGGACGAGCGGTATAATAGTTACTGCGATTATTTTTCCCCTTATATGAAGCTACTCCTTTTGATCCCTATTCTCTTCGTTCTTTAGAGTTATGACTTTATATCTGAATTATCTATTTTATATATTAAGTAATATAGAAAATAGTTATATACTAATAAGCTTCATTATTTATAATCTCACATCTCTGCTAGTCTAAAGAGAGATCCCTATAAGACCTATGTCGAAAGGTGAGGGTAAGAAGAGCTCTACTATTATTCACCTATATAACTCAATAGAGTTAGAATTGCCCAAAAACGTGGTATTAGATAAGAGATATCTTACTTATAGATGAGTACGACTTACCTATGAGACTGTCTCTTCTATTAGGAACTGTCTTATATTACGAATAGTAAAGGATATATGAAATGTTAGCCTTTAGTAGTCCTTAGAGGATCTAGTAAATCTTCTAGTAGCCCCTTATATTAAAGAACCTATTTTATATTTAAACGATACTCATTATCTATCCTATTTCTTTTCCTATAGTATAGTGAGTTAATGAGATTTATTATAGAAGCTTACTTAATAATATCTTAGGCTTTACCGCTATATTTGTCTTATTATTAACTATGTGTCCTCTTAGACTTTTAGATCTATCCTATTACTTGATAATCCTATATATATTCTAGATAATATTACTTACGTTATTCTAATGATTTGTCACGAAGATCAATATAATAACTTTAGGTTATACCTACGAAGTTGCCTCGTAACAAAACCTTATGAGATTCTCGTATTAACTATTAAAAGCGACTTATTACGAATCACTAAGCTAGTATATAGTATCGATCCAAGAATCCAAGTTATAGCTACTAGTTTTGCTAATAAACGTTAGTAGATATATGAGGCTATTCCAAGAATCACGACCTCGATCACAATTCTAGCCGATGATGATATCGAATTACCTTTAAAGTCGTTACCTTATATACTTGTACTATTCGAAAATAGTAATATTAGTGTAGTTAGTACTCGTTAAAGGGTAAGGCGAAGACCCGAATTAGGAAAAATAGACTAGATATAGTAATATTTGGGAGCATACTATATTAAGCGACGAAATTTTGAGATATTAGCGACTTTATATATAGACGGTAGAATATTATATTTATCTAGCTATATAGTAGTAGTTCGAATAGAGATTCTTTAATCCGAAGACTTTATGATAGGATATATCACCGAGATATGGTTAGGAAGGCCTCTTAACTCCGATGATGATAATTTCGTTATACGATTTCTTGTCGCTAAGGGTTAGGGTATCCGGATCCAGATATCTAAAGAGGTAGAAGTTCTGACTATACTAGAGTTTAGTTAGGGATTCTTGAAGTAATACCTTCGTTGGGCCCGAAGTAACTAGCGAAGTAATATTAAGAGTATCGTTTTCGAGTAACGGGTTTAGATATATGTATCCTATCCTTATCTCGTATTATTTACTAATATGTAATAAATAGTTAGATACCTTAGAGTTTATACGTATTACTCCTTATAACACTATCTCATTTATTAATAACTGACTCGTTCCTTGGCTTCCTCCTCTACTGTAGTACTATTACGTGGGATCTATTATATCGTCTCTTAATCTTTTGTATCTTCGCTCTCTAGCTATTATTTATGAAGGTAGTAAAGCTCTTACTATATTTCGTATTATACCTTGAGGATATCTGTTTCTTTCCTGTAATAATCCTTTTCGGGTATTACTATAGCGGCATTAAACTCTATACCTTCTTCACACTCTATGTGGTGAGTCTCGTGATGTTATTCTCTAAAGCTATACTGATAGTCTAGACTTCTTGGGGCAGCTGTAATGAATATGAAAAGGAGGACTAGTTGATGTAGTACTAAAGGGGACATCTCATCGTCATGATTGCTTAGCCTGGGTAGAGCTCTGAAGGCGGCTAGGTCTCTCCGCAAATTAGAAGCAAATAGTTATTATACTATTTGGATCCTATAAACAAATAAAGCGATTAATATAAATGCTATCTCAATACCGCTAAATCAGAACCGTACTAATACAAGAATCGTATATCTGTATTCGTGTTATCCGTATTCGTGTACCTAGATCCCACCTAACTCCTCTATAACTAGGTAACCCCTTGTGTATCCGATATCATCCCTTCGCTCTCGTGAGTATCGTTACGATAGTATATTCTTGACTTGGAATGGCTAGAGAAACGACGATAGATAGGTAGTATAGAGGGTAGAAGATTCTGGTTCTAGTATTAGTAAAGATAAGGCTCACTTAATAATTTGAGTAGACGAATATTGAGGCCCTTTTTATAAGAACCTTCTCACTATTAGGTAGAGTTATATAGATATTATTTAATACATAATATGCGACAAGTCTCTGCTGTCCTTATAGATCCTATTTAATAGATCTGGTTTCGCTGAATTTATATATCTGTAAACCCGAAAGTATATTATATCGGCTAGAGTAATACTACCCTAGTATATACCGAAAGTTCTACGTAAGATGTTAGCTTTGTAGATAGCCAAATAGATATAGGTATTTATATACTAACTTATCGCGAACTAGAAAGGGTATAGAAGGTAGGCTTAGAAGGGTAAGACAGGTTTAGTTATCTTGAGCCGTGATACTTTCGAGAACGCTTTTATCGCCAAAGTCTCTATTGTCTTAGAGAATAATAAGAGTACTACTAACGAAGCTAATAGTCGTGATGTCGCCGGGTTCGATTATAGTAGCTTTCATGATTATATTAAAGGTTAGTAAGGTAGGGTTAATAGAAGGTTGTAGTTAGAGCCTACTCAAATATATTTTCGCTTAATTTACTAGTTACGTGGCGTATGAATAGTAGTCTACCTAGACTTATACTCTGAATAATATATGTGATAACTCAACTTTCTCTATAAACTAGAACCCTTGCAAATACTATAGAGGATTATATTACTCCTAGAGCTATTTTACTAGAGGAGCTATCTTCAAAAACTGATTATGGCTAGTCGACGTCGGGGACGGGAAAGCCCGAGAAGTATTCTATTCTGATCTGGGCTATGCTAGACTAACTATTAGTGAAGACCGACTATAACTATAAATCGGGATACACAGGAATAGTCATATATATGCCTAGGTCCTTACTAGCGAAGATAGCTCCTATTTATCTATTAGGATAGATAAGAACTACTCTGAACTTATTCGGTCGATTCTGATTAAAATCTTTAGTAGTAAAGACGGATTCTTCTTATCTATTAGGGTAAATAGGATAAACTATATAATTTATTTGTTACTCAAGTTCTACTAAGTTCGTTATTGATTTACCCTTCTAGGTTAACCGAACTCCTTCTATAAGACGGTTAGAATTTCTATACTAGAAGCTTGTGTTTATAGCGGTTTATACTATAGGGATCTATTTTAGACTAGGACTATAAGTGAATATGTAACCCTATTAATATACCTAGTTCGTTACTATTAGAGCTCGTAGAGGAGTACGTTTCGGTTCGTTGGTGTTTTCGTGGCTTATCGTATATCGTATTAGCTGATCCTGTGAAATGATTATACTTAGTGAGATAATCTAATGAAATTAATATAGATTTGACTAATAATATACCTGAGGAATCTCTATTATCTTCTTCTTAGCTATTATCTTCCGTTACCGGGTCTACTTACTCTTATATCCCTTCCTCGCTTTGTGTCTCTTTCTTCGTATATGATTCTAGGGCTACTCTAGCTTCTAATTATTAATCTAACTATTCGCTCGCTAAGTGATAGAGATCTCTCTTAACCCGAGAGGCCTCGGAGTATCTTCTATTTAGGCCTCGCCCTTTCTTCTTGTACTTGTTAAAGTACTTGACCTACTAGCGAAGACGACTAAAAGTAGTACTATAGAAAGGGTATTTCGTATAGTAGGTAATATCTGAATAATTTTAGTTATAGTATTAGTATGTTCTATAATTTGGAATAGAAGGACTCACGGCTTTAGTAGTACTATAATAAATTGGGTTTTTTGGTATAAATTACCTTCTCTGTAGCTTTGTAATCTATATGAGGGTATGTCAAATCGAGAGGTTTAGTGATACGAACTTTAATTGAGGATTCAGGAGATTAGTCTAGATATTTATTAATCTCTTTATAGTTGAGTATATCTCCTGATATATTATAAGTCTAATAGAGGAGGACCTTTTGAATTTTAGTAAGGACTTTTTATAACTACTAAATATGAGCGTGTGATCCCGAAATAAATAGATTAGTTATACTCTATTAGCTTTAAGATAACTACGTAATTCACCTATAGTCGGAAATAGTCGAAAGTAATAGGGGTAAGGCTATTGTGACTATTACTCTTTAGACATTATTATAAGGTAGTTGTTATAGGACGAAATCAGGTATTTTAATTCTATATAGGAGCTCTTCTCGAAGTGTACCAAAATCGAATAAGTACTAATACGTGAATGTATTAATTATAGGCCGGCTAATAGGGTCGATATGATATAATTAGTTATATCGAATAAAAGCTAATATCGTATATTAGGATAAGACGTTTCCGAGTTCGAAAAGGCGGGGTTAGGGGGGGCGGGTATAGAGCGCGGGTAAACTAGTAGGAATAGATAATATCCTACTATTTTCCGAAACCTTACCCTTTTTATATAAATCCTGTAGGCTCTTTATATAACACTGAGTAAGTCGTTTATATAGGGTGAGACGTTCTTATAGGGTGAGTAGTTCTCATACGGCGAGTCGTCCTTATAGGGTGAGTCGTTTTTTATAGGTAAGTCGTCTATACCGGATTTTAGCTAGTAAAGCTATTTAATACTCACCTCGCGCCAAATCGTATTCTGCTACGATATTATAAGGGTAGGTCGTTGCCTTGTGGTGGTACTCTCCTCTCCGTTTTCGTGTGTCTATTATATTACGATATTTAGATAGAGTTCATTACTATAGGGTTAGTGTAGGCCTTAGATGAATCATAATTAGTATAATATTTTGGGGAATACGGCGCTACTTCTGTCTTAGTGAGGCTATGAGGCTAGATAAACTAAAGTTCAGTTCGTAAAAGCGAGGCGTATCCTTATCACAAATACCTATTTAAGGAGGCCAAATTAATAGATCTATTATCTTAGTCAAAGATCACTACAAATCAATCTCCTCGACTCTAAGCTATAGCTATTTGTCTTAAACCTTAGCTTAACTCACCCCTCTATATTTACCTACGATGTCTGACATCGATCCTAAGGCTCGAAGGGAAGTCAACGCCGCGATTACTAACTCCTCGAGTACTGAGGTCGGAAATTTCATGAAAAACGCCGACTCCTCTATTGAGAAGCGTTGTAAGAATAAAGAGGAGCGAGAGAAACGCGAGGCTAAAGAGAAGGCTACTAAGGAGAAGGTAGACGCCGCTATTCGTGCTCTAACCCTAACCCTTTAACCTTCCTAAGAAGCTGAAGCCCCCGGAGCTACTATGTGCTAACGGTTATCGATAATAGAAGGGTGGCGCCTCCGGCTAGATATAGGCTACTCGATAGCCTATGTGTAACCCTTCGGGGCTGATTTGCTGGCCTCGCGTGTGGTCTATAGCTAGAAGGCTAGCATCTACCGTCGTGCCTACAACTTTCCTTCTTATTAGTCGTTACTGTATTTACTGTCTCGGATTTTTTACTTTGTAGATCGGGGGGGGGGCTACTTGGGGGGAGGGGGTGTACTTTAGTGACTTGTGCTCCTTAGTCCCCTTACCTCGACCGAGTTTGATCCCTACTAGTATTTTCAGAAGGCTACTCTTATCGAGTATTTCTCTCGTAGAAGCGCTATGTATCTTCTCCTAATTATAGTATAGTTATTTAGAAAATAGGTATAAGTATAGGTAAGAATCGATTATTTTAGTAACTTTTTACCGAGACCCCTAGTAAAATTTGTGACTAAGTCAAATTCTAAGTCAAAAGGTGATGTTTTTTAACTTTGTTAATTTATAACGCTTTAAATTATAAAATTATACCTTTAATTAAATATATTACTTAAATCTAGAGCCTTTTTATATATTTTTAATAGTTTATTTTTATATCTTTTATACGTATAGCCCTCTAAGAAAGAGTTAGAGTTCGTGGCGGGATTCTGACTAATCATAGTGATTCGACCTACTTTGGGGGATACGAGCGCTATGAATAGCTATAGGGCTTTAAAAGTCTTAGTAAAAAATTGACCAAATAATCGACTAACTATAAGAACGGGCCGTAGTCCCCCCTACCTCGCGCGTCTCTCGACTAGCTTTCTTACTCACTAAAGCTGTATTCCCCCTAGTGCTTGACCTTAACTATTGAAGCTTTCTCTAGTGTTATGGATACTAATACTTTTATTGATCTCGTCTACGAGGTATAGGGCTAACTTTGGGTCGATAAGGTGAACGAAACCTATAGAACGGGCCGTCTCTGCTAGTAGGTATCGATATTCTATCCCGATAAGCTTCCTTGTTAACTCGATAGTACCTTTCACTATAGTGTATTTAATACCGGTATAAAGATAGTCTTTAGTAATAGTACTACCTAGATAGTTCGTTTCCCCTATATAGGGATAATTAGTGACGATTACACCGACGAGAAGGTTACTAAGGAGGTAGAGGCCCTGAGTCGTATCTATAACGGGACTAAAATCCCTGTCCCGAGAATCCAGGTATAGGGTCCCGCTACTAGTAATCCACTTAGTCTAGGTCTGTTTATTATAATAGACTTTATTAACGGTATTAGTGTTAGCGACCTTCTTAAGGATCCTAACGCCGAGCGCCCTACTAGACTCATAAGGGAGGATATTAGCGATAGTGATATCGAAGTTATTTATAGGTAATTAGCGAATTTTCTACTTCAGCTCTTCGAGCTCGATTTTGACCGGATTAGTAGCCTACCGTCGCCAAAGGCTGAAGCCCAAAGCTATATACTAGCACGCCCGCTAATATTTAAGGCATATAATATTCTATAAAATAGAGGAGTTAATACCTTCGGTATAGCTTATTTCTTTCCTTTTCCTTTCTCTTCCCTAATACTTTAATTAAGTACATTAACTAAGTAAATGATTCTAGATAACCGAAGCTAGGGGTTTACGACGACGACTAAGTATTTTCAATATGTCGTCGGGTAGGACTAGGAGTAGCTCGTTCATTAGCCGAACTCGGTTATTAGTTTATATGATACTAAAAACAAATATATAGTATTTAAGGTCTTAAAAGCCTTAATACCTGACTTGGTTAACGCGAAGTATAACCGCTACAAGTTTAAGCTAATTTACGATGATCTTGGCTTAGCGAATTTGATTATCCGAAGTAAAGAAGACCTTACCGTCGTCGGAGTAGTAGACCTCGAGTAGTCATACGTCGGACCTGCCCAGCTATTTAGCTCAGTACTATAGTAGCTTCTCTAAGATAGACCCGTTAATAGCGCGTGGGACTATAAGGGCGACGAGCTGCCTAAGATTACTGCCCAGTACTTCAAATGCTTAGAGATTTTCATACGTATCTTAGAGGAGAAAGAGGTAAAAATGCTAGGGTATAAAGAGAGAGAGCTCTCTAATCTCGTCAAGTAGTCGCAAGCCTCCAGGGCTATATGGCTGCATATACTCCTCTTATCTAGCTTCAACGACTATCGCAGCTTTCTATTTATATAGCTACGCTAATATCTGGGGGCTATTAAATGGGCGAATTATGAGAAGGAATTTGATAATATAGAAGAGCTTGAGGTATTCACGGTACGGAAGGTGAGCGTATTAGATAAGTACGATGAAGCCTTAGAGAAGAGAGAGAAGGACAAAGAGCTTATAGATAGCGGGAAGATGACAAAGGAGGAATTCATTACTAATACTCTAATAGAGCCCGGCTAGCCTCCCTGTTCCTCGTCGTTTGTGGTCAACGATGAGACGAGAAATAATGAGGGGATTATTCTATAAGGTGACTACTTAGCCGGCCTACGAGCTATAGAGTTGAGAGGAGCTATAAGGATAAGATAGGGAGAGATTATATGCTTATTATATATTGAGATATGAGATGCTATAATAAGACTTCTAAGTACCTTCTTCGGATATTAATCTTTTAACTTTAATATATGGGGGCCCGGTAAAATTGCACGTGCTCGCAACGTAGAAATTCAACGAAAATAGATTGATAAGATCATATACTTCGACTATAGTAATAACTGATCTAAGGTCGAAGAGCTCGTGGTCGGCGGTACCGGAATAATCAAGTATATTAAGTAGTTAATAGGGTTTTAGGGAGCTTTTAACTACTACTTTAACTATACTTTAATGAGGATAGGGAGGAATAGATTTTGCGTTTTCTAATCGAGGGCGATACTTTCGGTCAGGGATTTATGATATGTAACAAAAAGAGATCCTCCCCGTATCCTGGTTATCGGAGTTATTTGTTTATTAAATAAAGAGATAGAACTAGAAGTGAATATGGATAGGGATAGATAAATATCACATGTAATTCGAGAATAGGGACTAGAAGCGGCCCTCCTGAAATAGATAGGGTCAAAAACAGCCTTAGTAGATAAGTAGCTACGTAGTGGGGACCGGATAGTTTGGACAAAGAGTATAGGGAAATTTCTGAAATCGTAGTTGGTTTCCTCTTCTATAATGATAGTGGTTTAGTACAGATGTAATTTAGCTCCGCTAGGGCGTTCTCGCTCTACTAAGCGTAGCGCTTCCACGGAAATAATACGGAGCCCTGATCCTGATTCCGCTAATAGTTGTAGCCTAAGGCTCTAATACCCACGTAATGAGGCTACTACAAAGACCTGAGGTATTAATAAATAAGCTCCTACGAGTATTATCTAACGGGTATTAAGATAGCTATAAATAGAGAGAGCGGTAATAGTAGTAAGTCGTATAACTCCTCATTCTTAGAGATCCTCCGCTAATAGATTAATATTCAAATTTCAAGATACTCACTTATTATAGAACCAGGTATCCTCACGCCCTCTAGCGCAAAAGCACGATAGACTATCGAAGGAGTTGTAGTAAAGCTCCTAGGAGGTACTCTAGTTATAGGTTCTTCCTCGCCCGTTCCCTTCTTCTATATACTCGAGCGTCTCAAAACAACTAAGCGTGAAGGCTAGCGACGATCTAGTATTCCTTAGTACGTCCTTCCAAATCTACTATCTTCAGAACTAATAACTTCGTAACTACGAGTCGGTCTCCGACTATATATATCGTATATTGCTTATTATCATATTCGCACCTCCCTCTCTATCCTCGAAGATTAATATATCACACTATGTGAAGATGGCTCTCGTATACGACATAGCTAAGGCGCTTATTAGAGATATCACACCGATAGACGGAGTTAAAAGAGACGAGAAGAATCGACGAGAAGAAATAACTATAGATTATTTTACGGATAGCTTACTTAGAAAAGTCAATAGTAGGGTCACTAGTAGGGAAATCAAGGATATCTGGTACGAATACGAGGATAGCGAGACTCTAGAAAGCAAGTTCGTATACGATATTAATAAGATTGAGTTAATTCTATAGATATTAGACTATAAGCGCGCCTATGAGCACAAGTTAGATTTAGGGAATTTCAGCTAGGTTATAAGTAGGATTAAACTCCCTAAGGTAAAGGAGTAAGTAGCTAAGGTACTAAGGGAACACGAGGAGTTTTGGGATAGAAGACTATATACGGCGTACTCGGCGGAGGAACCTCTGGAATAGAAGTCTTTGGCTCAAAAGGTAGAGTATTATAGTAAGGCTTGAGTTAGTAGGTCTTAAATAGATCTAATAGACATCTAGTGCGCTAGATTATTATTACGGATACTTTTATAGGAAAGGAATCGAGAATATGCTCTTAGTAGCTAATTTGAGGTTCTGCCCGCTAGTTAATATAAGGGCAGAATTATTTATGTGTCTTGTAATAGGAGATTTTCACGAGGTACTTGCCCTAATAATATTAAGCTCTCGTGATACTCTAAAGCTCTTAAATCCAAATTCCTTAATTATCATAATAGTAACTATAGCCTATACTCCGTTACTAGTTTAGTTCGCACACGTATACACTAGCCTCTATACCCTAAAGAAGCTAGTCAACTTCCTTATATTTAGCTATTTTGAGTTATTAAAGAGTTGAATTTAATATTAGTAATAAGAGGCTCGAGGAATATATAGTATTCTATTTCGAATTTGAACTTAGCTATGACTAAGTAACTTCTTATACCTAGAAATCTTAGTAAAAATATGAGGAAAGAGGGAGGTAGTACTTATACGCTTATCTCGATATTATTACTCATGTTAGTATCGTATATAGATAGACTTGGACTTATAGTAGATGTTCGCGACGGGCGCGCCGCGTATACCACGTACGCTATACGTATTAAGCGAGAGGGTTTTCTATAGTCATATGTATACTAGTAGAGATTATTAGAAACTATATCGAAAGATATCAAAAATAGTAGGAAATAGTATAGAAGCTACCTCGGATATTAATATAGACACTAAGCGTTTATTAACTACTATTATCCGTAAGGTACTCTTTCGAGCTACTAGAGAGTAGAGGTAGATAGACGACGACGAATAGGGCGTCTTTTTAGTAAGGAAAGTATCTCACTCATCTTTCACGATTCTTACTATAGAACTACTAGAAATAACGATTTATTATCTTTAATAATATTACTAAGACTAACCCTACGAAGAACTAGGAGACTCTATAGGTAGGGAAAGAGATCGACGAAGCTTTCAAAGTATAAGTAAGGGTAAGGATACCCGACTAGGCTAAGCTAATAATCAAATACGAGAAGGCTATAGAGTAGATAAGGAGGTAGTATTAGAAAAACAATAAAAACAAGGCTCCGCTAGTATCTAGCTCGGGTGAGAGCACTACTAGTATATCTCGGGTAGCTAATAGTAGGCTAGTAGATACCGCACCTTTAGTAGGTGAGGCCGGGGCCGGGGCTAGGGCTAGGACTAGAGTAGGGGCTTTAGGCTACTAGACGAACGTACTCTAGATCGTGGATATTCGTAGTAGGGTGTTTTGTGACTCTGAAACTTAGATATTAGTATTATTCATAAGTATTAGGACTACCTCGCCTATTAGTTTTGGGTATCACATTCTTTGAGATTTCACTAGAATAAAATCTAGTTCTTTTTCATTACTGGAATAGGAGGCTTAACTAACCAAGAGTATTACCTGGTGTGACGGGGCCGGGCGAGTAACTAATAGAGTAGTTAGTATGTCATGCACCTAAGTACGTACCGTGCACGTCGTGCGAGTCAGTCGTACGCGTCGCGCACAGTAAGCTATACTAATCAGGCGAAGGCTTTGGCCGGAACGAGGGACAGGAATCCGCGCTAGTGGTCGCTACCCTAATCATACCTTAGCCCTTAGTTAGCCTATATTCTACCACATTTTGATTTCGGGGTACTAACAAGACTATTAGCCCCGTCAAGTATAGGTAGTAGTAAGTGGCTGGGATCATTGAGGAAACGAGGTTACTCAGGAAACTTAGTACTAAGTGGATACTATAGGTGTGCCGCTGACTTGTCCTATGAACTCACCGAACCTCCCTATAAGGTATGTGAAAGCCCTCAATAATTTACCTCACGACTACCTTTATAACCGGGCGAAATAAAGCCTTGCGCGAACCATGAATTAGATAGACTTCCGGTAGGCTAGGGCTTATATAGCGTCAATTCTATTAGATCCGCAGATTTAATAGGGTAATGAGCCGGAAATCGGAAGCGTTATTATCAGAGACTTAAGTAACTTTGATTTGAATAATATAAGACCTGACCAAATTACTTCGAATCTTCTCGTTTTGGATTACTCAAATACTATATTACTAGCTTTCGAATAGTCTCCTAGTAGTGATCTATCTTTGCTTTATATAAGATACTAATATCTAGCTAACGACGAAAGCTTCCCACGAAATCTTGTGCCCTACCTATGCTAGTTAAACACTAAACTTTAGTCCGATCTAATTCCTCGTGAGGACCTAAATTTATTCCCAGCTTTTAGCTAGGCTAGTACTGGCCCGGCTCCGAGTTTAGTTAATTAGGGAGACCTATCTCTCACTTTTGCTTCTCTCTAAGCTAACGAACCTTTACCGCTAGAGCCTCAATTAAACTTCGAATAAGCTAGCGCTAGTCTAGCTCCGAGTTTGTTTAATTAGGGATACTACTCTCTCGCTTCTATTACTCTCTAGCCTTTGCCGCCGGAATCTCAATTAAACTTCGAGTATAGCGATACTCTTAATATCTTCTCAGATCTCGAATAGTATCTAGGAGCCGGCTTACCTTAATACAAGTTTAGGCTAGTTCCTTCTAGTAGCATAAAACAAGTACCTAGTACTAGCTTCGCTCCTATTAGAAGAGAATAGTCTTATAGTCTCTACGGAAGGACTAAATAGTCTCGATATCTAAGATACTAGGCTCAAAATACTAACGAGCCAGGGCTCACGGGTCTATGCGCACAGGGCATTTTTCATTAATTCCATCAATATTAGGTATTAAAGCAGCATTTAATTAGGAGTTGACCACCCATGACGCTTCATAAGTACATTAACCCAATATTCCTGGCCTAAAATCAGCTTATTTATCCAGTCTTGCGGTATTACCTCCCACTCTTCCCTCACCGCTACCTCCATCTCTTCTACAGTCCCTAGTTAGTATACTCGCCGGTGTATTACTTGCTTTATCCTCCTCCAACACTTCTCAATTGGGTTCATATCAGGAGAGCTACCAGGGTGAGGCATTAGAATAATACCATATAGCGTACGGAAGCGTTGACAGCAATTAGTATAGGATTTGTGGCCGTGAGCTGGGTTACCATCTTCCATAAATAATGGCTCGACACAAGGGCGAAGGAGGTGAGTAATAGCCGCAAAAGCCTCTAGAATTAGTCGAATATGTGGCTCTAGGACTTATGCTAAGTAGTCAACCTGTTTCAAAGCCTTGCGTTTGCCTGTCCCATGGACAAAGATCAATGGGCTCTTATAGCCGTATCCAATTGCTCCCCAAGCATTGACTGCCGTCGTATGACCTCGATGGAATTGATATTGAATACACGTCAAGCACTGCCTCTCTTGAGAGTTACGTGTAACTCTCTCTTTCGCTGATTTGCCTCCTACAAGGAAGGTAACTTCGTCCGACCAGAGTACCTTTAACCACTCCACCGTCCAGAATATATGTGTGATCGCCTAAAGGAATCGAGCCTTGACTTGTTCAAGAGTAAGGAAGGGCTTCTGGCATACGACGCAGCGATGGTAGCCCCTTGCGTTCAATCGACGTTCAAGTGTCTCTATAGAGCATTTCAAGTCAAGCTCCTCCCGTAGCTTTGGCCATTGCAAGATGCGATTCTCCCATGACTCGGCACAATATAAGATAATTTCGTCTACTCTCGTATTCGATAAGAGGAAGGAAGGGCCCGTTCGATTAGGGCGTCAACGCTCGGGGGTAGGGTAGCCTAGAATCTTCCTAATCGTGGTGTCACCAAGCTTGTAACGGACCATAAGAGCGTAGACTGGAACCTTACTAAACCAATGAAGCTGGCGTATTACCTCCTTGTGTTTGGTAGGGATTTTATAGCCTTTTTGATGCGTGAAATCGAGTGGTGGGGGCGTATTGAGAGCCATAAGGTAGTGGAATTGATGAAAGGGTTGATTTGTTGAGTGAAGCCTGAAAATGCTCGCTTAAGGCCCTGTGCGCACAGACCCATGAGCCCTGGCTCGTAAGGTATTTCTCTTTACTTAATAGTAATTAATAAACTAACTTCGTTATCTAGTATATGAGGCTAGAGGGAAAACTCCTCTATTTAAAATATACTAAATTTAGTATTCTGGTAGAATTTTGCTATTAATGTGAAATTACAAAATAGAATCTATTCGAGAAATATATTCTTACTCCCTAACTTATAGTTTTAGTAGGGCTAACAAGTCCTAGGGAATAATCTAATATACGAAATCCTATTCATAGCTATATGATCTAGTAGATCGAGTTCTAAGAAGATAGTAAAGTTACGACACTATCCTAAAGGTCCTCTTCTAAAGGTAGAGTACTACGAATTTTTTCTAGAATATAAAGATTAGATCTATCTCTTTTAGAAGAATTCATCTAGTAGGTATTCGATAAAAACTATAGTATATTACTTAGCTGATATGAAAATTGATATATCTCCCTATATTCGTAGTTATATTAAGATTACTATAACCGATACTTATCGTCAAGGGCCGGTTTCAATTTTCTTCAAACTTGCAATTGTCTATATAGATGTGAGTAACCTCCCCGTATTAGAGGTTACGAGCTAATTATTAAGGTCTTGATCATATGTTAGTGTTTTGAGATATATACTAGTCTTATTCTCATAATAGTTAAGTGTTAATTTATTAACGATAGCGATGAACGTGAAACTCTAGGGATGCCGACTATTAAGGATAGGGATTCTACGTAGTATAGTTCCACGCCTATACCTCATATGATTCGAAACCAACTAGGTTATCTCCTAGAGTTGAATATGATTAGATTAAATCAGGAAGTTAAGAAAGGTCTTATAAAGATAATAGAGAAGAAAGACCGGAAGATATAGATAGTTGAGTTTCTAGCCGCTTTCATTCTTACGTATACTAAAGAGGTTAATACTAGAAGAAATATCTTTTAGTCACGTTACGAAGACTTAGTTAGTTTAATCTCTGATTCTGAGATAAGTATACTAACGATTTCAGGGCGGGTTTTGGATATATCTATTTAATCTAAAGACTCTCATTAATAAGACAATCACCTCTTGTAATTCTATATTATCGTATTTTCACTATACGATAAAGCGAAAACCGCTAGACCTTAACTAGGATAACTAGAAGTCAAAGGATATAGTAGATAATAATATAAAGGTCATGAAATATATAAAGATACTTCAGGGTTATATATCCTATCTAAGTAAGTAATAGGAGTCTATATAACTAGCCTCCGAATTCTAACTAGTTAATAGGAAAAGAGTACTTACTTAGTAGGATAGCTCGCGAATTATATAAGGATAGAGACCCTAGTAGTATAACCTTTATAATAACTTCAAAGTTTTTGAAGAGTATATAAGAGGGCGTGTATAAGGTAGAAGACTTTCGTTAGAAGTAAGCCTTTCGTAAACGAGTAAAGACTACTAAGTAATCTAGTAAATTATTGAACTCTATTTCTCTGTTTCTGTATACTAGATAATCTCTTCAAATACCTTTTTCACAAAGCTATAAGCTTCCTCTATAGACTTATCACAATTTACCTAGAACGTAATTAGTACGTATTTCGTCTAGGTTTAATACCTACTTACCTCTTTGAAATACCCCTCTACTACTTTCAAGTGATTCTCTACGTCTATATTTAGAGTTTAGAAATTTTGAAACTCCTTCGTAATATCTAGCCTACTACTAGCTCTACCGGAAGATCCTAGCTTTTCTATATACTAGTATATTTACTCTACTAAGTACTTTAGTAGTATAGTATAATTTGTCTTTTGAACCTACTAATATAAGTATAGCTTTATTTTAATAGGTTATACTAACCTTCTTTTCAAACTTAATAAGTTATTCTATTCTTTCAGGAAACCTAAGTATAAGGCTCTATATATTTCCTTTATTAATCTTCCTTCTAAGTAAGTTAATTACTAACTCTATTATAATATCGACGTCTTCTTCTATAAAATAATCTTTCATATATTATATATAGAGGTATATTAGATCACGAGATTTTTCGTCTAATACCTAATCTAAGGATATATACCGAATAACGAAATCCTTAGATAAGAGAGCGTATTGTGTCTTCTTACCTATACCGGGGGCACCTAAGCTCGAGTTAGAACTAAAGTCAAAATAAGGCTAATAAGATATACCAATGACAAATATAATAGGAACTCGCTATTTCAGCCTTAAGAAGTAGGCCTTCCTTTCCTCTTATAATAATCATAGCTATACTTTACCCTCCTTAGATGTGATTTTTGGTATTAAGCTCTGAAACTCTTTAAGATCCTTCTCCTTATATATTTATAGTTCGTAATCAAATACCTTAATCAGATAGTCTCGTTTATCTATCTCTCATACTTATCGAGCTTCTAGTATTACTTTAGCTTTATACTCTTCCTAAGCGGCCCTGATCTTTACGCCAAGAATTGGATTGAAGTGTTTTAATAAAGTCTTAGTATATCGGATTCTAAAGTATTCTTTTTTGCGCTTAAGCTCTGATATTTATTAGACTTTTAATAGCGGTTAGGTGATCTATAGGTAATATATATACCTTTAGGTATACCTATATACGTGGGGATATCTCCTACTACTACTTCTACGAAGTCATGGTATTTTCTAAGGAACTCATACCTCTCTATATCTACTCTATCCTATCTATAGGTTAGTTAACTTGAATCCGAGAGAGAGATTAAATAAACTGGCGTGTATATACCTAGAACTAATACCCCCCACGAATAGGTAGCTATAGATTCTGGGTTAGTGATAAATCTCTTCTACCTTATTCGCGGCAACTCCTTAAGTCTCCCTATTAGATGTAGGAACAGTAGTGGCGACGTATCTAATTTAGAGTAAATTAGCTCTATAGTTCAGAGTTTGGGGGAAAGGCGTTTCTGGATATTATATTATAGAAAGTCACAGGAAAATGAGATCTTATTAACTTGACCTCGGTAGATCCCGTATATCGGGTAAGGTTACCTCAAGCGAGTTAGGGCACACGGTTAGTGGAACGGCCTAGCTAGAGCATTCACTATTACTAAATCGGAGTATAGGTGCCTAGAGGGTTAAGTTAGTGGAATTAAGTGTCGAAGGTGTCTTGCTCTCATTAGTGGTATATAACTAATTCTAAGCGGTATTGTCTCTAGGGTATAGGCGCTCCCGAAGATCATGCGCTAGTAAGATCTTAAATAGACTTGAGATAAGATAAAGGATAGGTATTAATTTGACGTATACTTTAGCTCTCGTATTCGGAGTTCTAGTACTATATGAGATCCTGAGTACCTTTCTAGGCATTATAGTAGCTTCTTACACCGTTGGATGATAGATGTTTGTGTCCTTTAAAGTTGTGTTGAGAAGTACCTCTCGATACGAAGGGGTCTATGAGCTATCTACGTATATTATTAATTTAAGCAAAAAAATAATTTAATAAGTATTAATGCAATTATCTAATACTAATAGACACGAATAATCAATATTTGGCCGGTTATCGATTTATGCTTCCTCAATGTCTACCTTAGCTTATTAGTTCTAGATCACGTGATAGTGCAGTAAGACTACTATAAGACATTTGGGGGTGTCTTATCGTTTCCCTCCTTTTAACCTCAAGTCTTCTAATTTCCGTCTTCTTAATTACTAGTAATCTCTAAATTAATCATATATTCGAGTTCTTTAATCTTCGTTAATTTCTGTGTCTAGTATCACGGGTACGGCATTCAGGGCTTGGAAAGCAAGGTAGAAGGTCCCTTATAAAGACGATTCAAAGCTAAGGAAAGAAAGACTAGAATACAGGAGGTTATAGGAGTATATGTGTACCCCACAATACGCTAGTCCGTATAGGGCTTAGCTTCCTAAATTTCCCTAGGAGTACTCTATCTAGATTCCCTTAGCGAGGTAGCCGTGTCACGTGCAAATGTTAGGTGACTTCAGATACTAGATGCCAGATACTAGATACTAGATACCTAGGCAGGTGACTAGGTGTGAGAGTAGAATATCGTCATAATTACTCCCCCCTTCGGAGTAAGCTCGCCCTCGAGCTTAGGAAAAGTCGTTGTCCTTATCGTTTTTAGTATTTTCGGTAGTTCTTATAGTACTTATATATATCATATAATCACGGATATGTCCGAGGTCATGTGACTTATAAAGGTATATCGTCGTCCTTATGTGGTTGTGGTCGAATATCGTCTCTTATATAGTCTAGCTAGTATTAAAGGTTATATAGAGGTCCTAGTAAGTCGGTATTATTACTATACTTCTCATAGAAACGTTATAAGGCTAGAGGGCTATTACTTAGTATTAAGGCCGGATACTAGTCAGGATCCTCGTCCTAACCTACCTACTAGATCTTGTACTTTAGCCTCTTTCTCACTAGCTTCACCGCTAGGATCCATTCTATGTCGTATTCCTATTCCTTATCCTCTAGAACTACTAGCGGAGGCTCTAGATTAGCTTGACCTAGTAGAGGGTTTCTAGGGTCCTTCCATAGCTTCTCTACGTGGAATACTAGGTGAACCTTTATAGTTTCCGGTAGCTTTAGGAGGAACGAGTAGCTATGTTCCTCTAGAATCTCGAAGGGGCCTTCTATTTGATTCCCTAGTTTATAGCTCGGGCGATTAGTCTTCTAGTACTTTATTATAACCTATACTTTATCGCTTACTTTAAAGTTGATCGGACGGCGGTGCCTATTAGCTTATATAGTATATTGTTCCTATGCCTTCTCTATATAACCCTGAGCGAGCTACTATAATTCATGTAATCAGTTCACTAATACCTTAGCTTTATCCCTATTAAGCTTCGCCTTCGGCGAGTTAGCCTTTATAGGGGAGCTCTAGTCAAAAGCGGTACGAGGTTCGTATCCCTTTTTGGTTATAAATAGGGACTAGCCGATAGTTTCATACTAAAGGGAGGCTTGTTAGTAGTCGATAATCGCTACCTAGTCGTCCTAGTTATCCTAGTAGTAGTTAATATAAGGGCGTAGTCTCTAATCGAAGTATTAATTAATTATCTCTATCTAGTTATCTATCTGGGAGTAATTAGCGGTAGAGAGCCTAAGCTTAGTACTAATTCTAGTATAGAACTCGTTCCAAAAATCAGAGATAAACTAAGGTCCTCGATCTAATATAATTGTCTCTAGAATACTTACTTAGCGTATGATATATAATAGAAATAGAGGCACTAGCTACTTGGCCGTAATCGTGTCCCGTATAAGTATCGTGATTAGGTGTTTCGATAGTCGGTCTACGAATATAGCTACTATATTATACCCTACTTTGCTTTCTAGATAGCTCTTAAAATCTATAGTAATATACTACTAGGGGCGATTAGGAATAGGTAATAAGTAAAGGAAACTAGGTTTCTTATCTCATAGGACGTGTGATCTCCTATAAGAGTAGTAGTTACTATAATATTAATCGATATCCTTACCTATAAATGGCTAGTAATATCGTTCCTTGAGTAATTAACAGAGCTTCGTATGTCTAGAGTATCTAGATAAGGGTTTATTGTGTACTTCACGGATTAGGGCGGTCTATAAAGGGAGTCTAGCGATTATCTCGTCGTTCGTAATATAGAGTCTACTATAGTATAGGAGAAGTCTATCCTATAGTGTCTAGACGTTACTCTTAGCTTATACTATAGTACGTAGTTCGTCTAGTTCCGGCGATATTCGATTATCTTATAGGATCTTGTCTACTAGTTATAAGCTACTAAACTTAGCGGGAGCTTCTAGTAGTATTATAGTGTGAGATACGACTAGTAAAACCTCTAGGAGGATACCTTCTTCTAATAGAATCACACCTCTAATAGGGGTAATAGTTACTTCTAGGTAGTCCTCTATATATGCTTAGTTCTTTGGGCTAATATCGGGGCCTAATAACCTAACTTCGTAGAGTATCACTACTAGCTAGAGGTCATTAACTATATTAGGGTCGATCTTATCTCTAGGGAGGAGCACTTAGGTTTATATCTTCTCCTCTACTTGTCCTTAAGCGTCTACTTCGTCCTATCTCCTTAATAAAACGTTAGCTCATTCGTTCGACTTTCCGGAATAGTATGTGAGCTTGAAGTAGTATCGGGATAAGAGCTCTACTTATCTAGCTTATCTAGGTGAGAGCTTCTTAGTAGTCATGAAATATTCCAGGGCTCAGTAATTAGAATAGACCTTAAAGGGGGTGTCCTAAAGACCTTCTAGTTCTACTCTCTATTCCTCTAGTACTCGTATAATAGTAAGTATTTCCTTGTCATATATATCATAGTTAAGCTCCGCTAGTAGTATAGTTTTTGAAAAGTAGGCTATAGGGTACTAGAGGCCTATTTCCGGGTCTTACTAAGAGAGTAAGCTAGTAATAACTCCTTTTAAGGCATCTATCTCTACTATTATAGGGAGATCTAGATTATAATATCGTAGGACTAGGGTAGAAAACTATAGCTCCTTTTAGAAAGTCGAAAGCTTCCTTATATTACTTTATCTACTTGAATAGAATACCCTTCTTCGTAAGTACTATAAGGGGTCTTGTGATTCGTCCGTATTCCCTAATAAAGCGTCTATAAAAATTATAGAATCCTAGGAAAGATTATACTCTCCCTTAACTATTATAGGAGGTTACTAGTTCCGTATAACTTCTACCTATTAGGGTCTACCTTACTACTAGTAGTCGAGATAATAAAGCCTAGGTATTTCGTATATATGACCTTGAACTCTGACTTCTTAATATCTACTTAAAGTCTATACTAGCTTATCGTACCTTTATACGTGCTATTCGTGCTCTACTAGGTCCTCTAAGTAAATTAGGATATCGTCTAGGTATATAGTATAAAAATATCTAAGTACTCGAAAAGCGTATTATTTATATAGTTAATATGTGGCTAGGCTATTAGTTAGCCTTCCTAAAGAAATTATATTTATATTTCTATAGTAGGTAGAAAGTCGTTAGTTCTTTGGAGTCTAGGTCTAGCTATATGATAGAAGGCTTAGCGGATATTAAGCTTAGTATAGATCTTGGCCTTAGATATTGGCTTAAGGTCTCATTAATTAGGGGGGAGGGGGTAT
>JAJTUS010000393.1:0-23708 GCA_021399465.1 Hyaloscypha sp. PMI_1271
CTAGGGAACTACTACTAGTATAGCGGACGATATCCTCTCCGGATTAATTAAATCAAATCCTACTCCCTCCTCTATATCTAATAATAGCTAAGATAACTATAGAGAGCTAGTACGGAAATAGAGACCCGGAATTATTATAGCTAAGGCTATAGATAAAGATCTCACTGAATTCGTAAATACTAAGCTATACCTCTATTACCTCTATAAGATAGTTAATAATAACCTATAGGAGCTATTTAAATATAACTTTAAGGACTTCACCTCTTAAGCCAACTTTAATAGACTCGATTTCGTAGAACTCTAACGTCTATATAAAGTCCTTTAATACAGCGGAGTATAAATTTAATAGAATAAGGGCACTACTATAATCGCTTATACCTTATTAGCTATTATAAGAGAGAAGGAACTATATATATAGATATAGGAGGATATACTTAAGGCGGAAGTAGATCTCGTAAAGGGACCGATTTAATTAGCCTTTATTACTCCTATAGAGAATAAGCGCCTATGACCTCAACCTACTATACCCCTTCTACTACCTCCTATAATCCTACCTCTTCCTCCTCTAACTATTCCTCTTCCTCTATCGCCCCCACTACCATAGTATCCTATACCTCTACTAGATCATATAGGTATAGTACCTATAAACGCCCCTAGAGTAGTAAATATAGGTATACTACTATTCCTACTAGTAAACGTACTAGTATTTCTACTACTACCCCTACTACCTCTACTAGACCCGAATATCACCTAATTAGGTTTAGCTACTAGACTCGTCGCGGAAGTAGCTAAGATCTATATAGAGGAATAGAAGTATAACGGTTCTAATAATAGCTTTAACTATAAACTCATTATCTTCCACGATATCTATTAATATATAGAACTCCCGCTTAGAGTATATATAAGAGCCTTTCTTACTATACTAAAGGGACTAGCCTAAGACTACTTCTATAGTAACCTACTATCTCACCGCTTATTCGATAACGCCTATATAAGTATTCGTAACTTCTTTAAGGGACCTAGATACTACTATATGAACCTAGATAAATGGAACACTATTAATCTAACTACTACGACTACTAAATACCCTGAAAAGAGTACGTTTAAGGCTATTTAGATATTAATTAACGAGCTTCGTTAACTATAATATAGCCTTATACCCGCCTTACGAAGCACTAAATTCTTATATAATAAGGTCATTACTACTTACTAAGGTATTCGAGCCTATAGATACGCTATATTAGACCCTCCTCTGGATCTCGCCTAGCTCATTAATAAGCTCTAGTCGTTAATTACTACGTACGAGAGAGAATAGTAGACTAATTCTAGTACCTTCTTTACTAATTAGTAATACTACTCAAATAGCTAGAACTACTAGTTCAGTAATTATTAATCCTTAAACTAAAACTACGGAAATCGAGATAGCTACTCGAATAGCTATAAGCCACGTAACCGTGACCGTGATCGTAATCGTAACGACTACTCGGATACTACGAAGTCGTGCTTTATATATAAGAAGCTAGACTACTACTGTGATGGGTATTTAGTGGTTCTAGAGTAATATATAGTATAATGGGCTTCCACAGCATGGGATCACAGCGTACGAGTGAAGCGTGGAATTAAGGAGTGAAGGTTGGTTGATTTCTAAGAACAAGGAAGGAAAGCGGGGTAATATATAGAAACTAATCGTCCATAGTCACATGACCGCACGTGACCACAGGGGAGAAATCCCCACCACATACTTCCCCCACCCACAAGTGCTCGTCCCTTGAGCACCACAAGACAAGAGCCTCTCTCAAGCACTAAAATAATCGTAAATATCGTAAATATCGTACGCTCTGCCCTGCGCATGCCCTCGATTCCAAACCACTGTGTTTCCAGCCTAATTCCGTCGCTCTCAAAGCACCAGTAAACACTCCATTTCTGTCTCTCTTTAATACTGAATCGTGCCCGGAGCACACATAAGGGAACTCTCTCTCGTTCTGATCGTACGAGATATCTGTGCCAGCACCTCTACTATTACAGCCGTAATGTAGGCATTACTGGTCTTGAAGAAGGTTGAAGATCGGAAGGTATAGAATTGAAGGGGGGTGAAGTGTATGCTAGAACCTCTGTAACTGCGATAGCGACTACAGAAACCACTAGACTAGGAATCGAATAAGGAGGAGGTAAAGGTAAGTCGAAAATCGTCTGAATCGTACGTAGAAGAGGATCGGAAGTTGAAAGTATAAAGGGGAATCGTAAATCGAAGGAGGGGATCGTAAATTAGAGGAGGGAATCGTAAATCGAAGGCGTAAGGGGGAAGCGCATGAGAGAAGGGTCCGTAAATCGAAGTATGTGCTAGAACCTATGCCCACCATATAGCCCTAGCTTTGCGTACCATATACGCTGCCACTTGACTAACCCACACCGGTGTGTCGTCGTCTTCGTCGACCTGGAATGGAGATTTGTACTCTTGTAATTGCGTAGTAAGAGTAGGTGGAGGTAGGGGATCGTGTGGCCAAGTAGGGGAGAGGTGAGAAGGAGGGGTTAGAACCGTAAGACACACGATTCCAAGACATATATAATTAAGCTCTTCCCGTAGAAGCTCTTCCCGTAGAAGCTCTTTATAGTAAAAGAGAAGGCTTTGAACATCAGGATTAGAGGGATCTCTGTATCGTACGAGCTCATCGATATATTGAAGGTAGGAGCGAGAGACTTGTAAAGCATCTAGCTTTATATGTAAATCAAGATCAGAGTCGATAAGATCGGAGATAACAAGATCATAGTCGATAGGAAGGGTAGTTGACATTGCGTAATCGGTAGAATCGTAGGAATCGAAGGTAGGACGTAAGGTAGCTGAAAAGCAATCGTAAAGGAGTATTCTGAACTAAACTGAGACGTCGTTACTGTCGTACGAATGACGTAATTGAAGCTTGAACTGTGAAGTGTGATCTATAATACTTGAAGCTTGGCAGAGAGATTGCGCCGTCCGTAGAACTAGCGGAAAGTGTAGTGAGCTGTGAAGTAGTCGTAATTCAGTCGTAAGAGGAGAGTCTTGAGCTAAGGAAGCACCTCGTCGTCGTACAAATCGATGTAATTGAGGCTGAATCGTAAAGCTTGAAGCTTAGCAGGGTACCGAGATTGCGTCGTCCGTGGAATTAGCGGAAAGCGTAGTGAGCTATAAAGCAGTTGTAATTCAGTCGTAAGAGGAGAGCCTTGAGCTAAGGAAGGACCTTATCGTCGTACGAATTGATGTAATTGAGGCTGAATCGTAAAGCCTGAAGCTTAGTAGGGCACTAAGAATGCGTCGTCCGTGGAATTAGCGGAAAGTACGGTGAGCCGTAAAGCAGTTGTAATTCAGTCGTAAGAGGAGAGTCTTGAGCTAGGGAAGGACCTCGTCGTCGTACGAATTGATGTAATTATAGCTAAATCGTAAAGCTTGAAGCTTAGTAGGGCCCCGAGATTGCGTCGTCCGTAGAATCGTAGGAATCGTAGGAATCGAAGGTAGGATGTAAGGAAGCTGAAAAGTAATCGCAAAAGGAGGGTATTGAACTAAATAGGGACGTCGTTGCTGTCGTACGAATGACGTAATTGAAGCTTGAATCGTAATTATGATACTTGAAGCTTGGCACAGAACGTAGAAGCAGGGAGAAGAGAAGACGAGATTGCGTCGTCCGTAGAATTAGCGGAAAAGCGGTACGCTTAAAGGTAGTCGTAAAAGGACTAATAAAAGGAGTGTCTGAACCAAACAGGAGAGGTTGTCGTCGTCGTACGTATGACGTAATTGAAGCTTGAACCGTGATTATGAACTGTGATCCCACGACTACGAGGGAGTTATATGAAGATAGAGCTCCAGAACGTGAATCTTCCCTGGGTCGCCAATGTGATGGGTATTTAGTGGTTCTAGAGTAATATATAGTATAATGGGCTTCCACAGCATGGGATCACAGCGTACGAGTGAAGCGTGGAATTAAGGAGTGAAGGTTGGTTGATTTCTAAGAACAAGGAAGGAAAGCGGGGTAATATATAGAAACTAATCGTCCATAGTCACATGACCGCACGTGACCACAGGGGAGAAATCCCCACCACACTACTCCTAGAAGTACTTACTAGAGGAATGAGAGGCTAAGAAGGCCTAATTTAGAGCTAGAAACCTTAGTCGATTTAGCGGTAAGGTATGAACCTCCCGAACCTTCGATAAACGCTTTAATAGCGCCTATTTATAGTATATAGCCGAAGTCGAGAGAGAACTTAAGAGTAGTAAAGACGAATTAGGTAACGCTTTTAAGGCTCTCCTAGCGGATATAGACAACGAAGACGAAGAAGATTAACTTACTAATTCCTACTTTACTTCTATCGAAAGCCTCTTTACTACTTCGGACATATAAACCCCTAATATACGAACTCCTGAACTACTAATAATTACAGCAAATAACCCTATAGATAACCTTATAAAGCTCTTATTTATATACTAACTAATAAGCGAAAATTACGCCCTAAAGCTAGACTTAGAACCTAACGGAATACCTATAGAAGACGTCTAAACCTTTATAGTAGGAGGTATATCTAGATATAATACTTAACGCTTTTACGGAGTCGTAATCGATACTAGAGTAGCTAAGTTTTCAACTATTAGTCTCGATTAGTTCAAGGCTCTATAGTATACTAACGATAGCCTTATTCTCGACGAGAGTACTAAGGGTCAAGTTATAGTCTAATTTAGTATTAGATCCTCTTCTTCTATCGGATCTATAGTAGTAGAAATACTAATTAGGTAAGTACGATTCTATATTATACTTATAAAGACTCTATTTCTCCTTAGCTTAGCTAATATAGACAAGCTACGAGTCTACTTTAATAACCTTACTAATTACGTCGTTACTCCTACCGGACGTTATGTACCTATCGTACGACGTTTCGGTCACTGTTTTCTGCTTTGGAACACTATATTATAAAGCTTTATTTCTGAGTCCTTTACTTATAATCCCTGCTTTCTCACAGAGGCTGAATTACAACGATTATACTATTGATTCAGCTATCTATTAGTTAATAAGCTCTAGAACGTCCTAGAACGAGCTAGCTACAACGTTGATATAAAAGCCCTAGAATACCTCACGAAGTACTACGAATACTATTAAAAGAATAAAGTATCCCCTAGATAATTCAGATTTAACTTAAGAGACGATATAAGCTTTAATTTCTTAATTATTATTAATATCTTCTATATCTCCGGGAAACCCGTGCTTTATATAGTCGACGAAGGCACTAAATACTACGGGGGCTATTAGCTCTAGAATATTAGTGCTATATATACCTAGGACGCCCTAAAGCTATACTAGATTAATACTTATTTAGGTCCTCCTAATTAGATTATTACAGATACTAGAAAGTAGTTTACGAGTACGGAGTTCGCTCAACTTACGAATACTATAAGAACTAAGGTGAAAATCGTCCTTATAGAAGCAAACTACTCTATAGGAATCATTGAGTATTACTATAGCTTAATTCGACGCGCTTACCTAATTATTATAGCTAAAGTTAAGGGAATTACGAAGGAAATAGTACTATAAATAGCCTTTAAGGCTCTAAATAATACTATAAGTATTAGTAACATAGTTCCTATACTCCTAGTTTATAGTATACTACCTCGATTAACTAAATACGACTCACTATTACCTTTAGTCTCCTAGTAATCAATGGCCCTTAAGAAGGCAATAGTAGAGATTTAGAACCTATAAGCTAAGTATTAAGTCAAAGACGCTCTAAACACACGAAATAGACCCTCTATAACTAATATCTATGACCTTACCCTAAATTCGAACGTTTTAATATAGTGTGAGGGGAATACTAGCTAGAAGAGTAATTAGGAGGGACTATATAAGCTCGTAGTTATAGACAGAGAGTCGTACGTGCTAGCTTTATCACGTAGTAATACTACTTTCTAATCGACCTCTATAAAGCTATTCTACAAAGGAGATATAAAGATTAATAATGAACCTAAGTATAATCCTGAGCTCTATAATCCCGAACTCTACGACGAAGGCGAAGGTAATATAGACATGATTCCTCCCGCTATCCTAGCTATTCTACTAAAGCACGGTAGAGGGCGACCCTATAAGTACCCTAATATAATAGTATTCCTATAAGATAACAACGACGGCTTATATAACGATTCCCGTTAAGCTAAAGTCGCTAGCCTCCTAGAAAAGGGCGTATTTAAGGTTAGTTCTAGATCTTAGGTACTAGAAGGGGTATATATCTTTAATTCCCGCTTTATCGATGAGATTAAGAATAAGGGCACGGAAAAGGAGTATAAGAAGTCGAGACTAGTCGTCTAAGCTTATAATAATAGTAAGAAACACATAGTATTAATGTAATCACCGATAATCTAATATATTAGCTAGAGAGTCATCCTCTATATCACTACTATAACTATAGATACTTTAGGACTATATTTACGGGACATATCGCAAGCTTATATTTAATCGTTAACTCTACTAAATCGCGATTTCTATATTAACCTACCTCCTAAGCTTACGAGAGAGCTAGATCTAGAGGATAATTTGGTATTAAAAGTCGTAAAACTACTCTATAGAGTACTAGAAGCCGGAAACCACTAGTTTAAGACCTATTACTCTCACTATATAAACGAGCTAGCTATAAAGCAATTAACGTATAACCCCTGCCTCCTCTATAGTAATCATTCCTTTGGAATCGTTAGCCTTTAGACTAACGATACTCTATTCCTCAGAGACGACGACTTCGCTAAGGTAGAGTATCTAAAGCTCCTAGAGGCTAAATTCCTAGTTAAGGAGCGCGAATGTCTTACGACTAACTATAACCTCAAGTTTAATAGAGGTATTATTCACACTAATTCCACTAGTATTACCCTCACATAGGAACACTAGTACAGTAACCTCTACCCGGTAATAGCTAAGAACACGACTACGACAAGTAGTAGAGGTATTATATATTAAAACCTTATAATTAAGGAATAATACGTTACCTAATAAGCTCGAGGAGCGTATATTATATCAACTTACTAACTAGAGGCTTTATACGACTACTTAGTAGCTACTCAAGCTATTAAACCTACGGAAACTAATATTAAAGCCCTTAATAAGCGTATTTAATAGCAAATCGAAAATGCTACTAGAGGACTACGTTTCGTTAAGCTAGATAAGGAGTCCCTACGCCTAATCGTCTTTACGGACGCCTCCTTTATAGGTAATCGAGACTTCTCCTCTTAGATCGGATATGTTCTAGTCCTAGCGGATAGCTCTAGACGCGCTAATATTATCCACTAGTTGTCCACGAAGTATAAGAGAGTCACTAGAAGTATTCTAGCTTCTGAACTATACGGTATAGCTCACGGTTTCGATATAGGCGGTTTAGTTAAGACTATAATTAATAGAATACTCGAAATAGAAGTCCTATTAGTCGTCTATATAGATTCGAAGTCCCTTTACGAATACCTAGTTAAGCTAGGAACT
Source organism: Hyaloscypha sp. PMI_1271 (assembly GCA_021399465.1). Taxonomy (NCBI): domain Eukaryota; kingdom Fungi; phylum Ascomycota; class Leotiomycetes; order Helotiales; family Hyaloscyphaceae; genus Hyaloscypha; species Hyaloscypha sp. PMI_1271. The sequence goes on from JAJTUS010000393.1 coordinate 7,476, forward strand.
ATACGAGAAAAGCGACTTATAATTGATATAATATACCTCTACTAGGCTTATGAATAACGAGAGATTACGGAAGTTAAGTAGATTAAGGGAGAATTGAATCCTACCGACTCGATAACGAAATCGAAGCCCTCGAATACCCTCAAGTATCTAATTAATATGAATACTATATAATTAGATATTAAGGAGTAGGTTAAACGCGAATAGGGATATATAGAACAGAAGGAATAGATATATGAAATAAGAGGAATAGGTATATAGAGGGATATAGGCGTATAGGAGGGCACACTAAGCACTTAGGGATAATCTAGTACTAGGCCGGATTAGGAAATCTATATACGAATAGGGGACACTGTTTTTCGTGTGTTTTTAGTACTTTTATATCGGTTTTTTGCGTTTTTCAGGTAGTTACTAGTATTAGTATAACCGGTTTCCCGAAGGTCATATAATTTGTGTCACATGATTTCCTATATATAGGACATAGGATATAGGACATATAGGAAACGGGACATGCCGGATACTAGTACTAATTAGTCTTAGCATATTTAGGGATCGCATATTAGAACCTCGATACTATAATCCTTACTTACTAGAATATAATAACTTCACTAACCTACGTAATTAGTATTCCACGACTACGTGACGGTGCTACGTGTTACTAGTGAACCGACACTTTCCTTTAATATAGTAGTAGATCTCGTACGTAATAATCTAGCTTATATTAATAGAGAGAGTTATATCTTTAATTTCCTTTAGCTAAATTCGGATTTAGTAATCTTATCTAGGACTAGGAATAGCTGTATTAGTATAATTCTCCGAGTAATAGTTAATAATAATAAACTTAATATCCGGGATACTACTCGCTATAAAGGTAGAGTAACTATTAATAGAATTAATAGCTACTAATCTTATTACATCTAATACTTCTATACTATTAGTAGTATTATACTAGTAATCTTTAAAGTAGTAGATATTAAGGTTAATACCCTAAATAGGCTTAGGGAAGTTATTATTTATATCTTGGATATAGTTAGAGAGGAGAGGGTCCTAGCGTTTATTAGGCTAGAATTTATTATAGTCTTCTAATACTTACGTGGCTACGATGAGTATAGGGAGAGTTAAGAGAAGAGAAGAGAAGAGGAAAGCATAGTTACTACTATTCTAAGGGATAAACGACAAGTGAATAAATGAGTTCACGAGAAGTAGAGATATATAGTTATACTATTAGTTAGGAGAATAAATATAGGGGAAGTATTAGGTATCTCTCTATCCTATAAATATAGGATGAATCAACTTTTGATTCTTCGTATACTCTTAAGCTATATATAAAAAGATAATAATACTTACCTAATATAGCCTTATAAGGAGTATAGATATATACCAAGGATTGAAACTACTAGAGTAATACTAGGCTATACTATTACCTCTCTGCCCGTAACTAATAAAAACATAGTCTTCGTCCCCTGATAGTATTTAGCTACTTCTCTAATCCACGTTTACTTGGTTATTTATAGTGTATTATATAACCGCAAGACTACTTGAGTAGTGATGGCATTTGAGGGCTGTGTTTTAAGGCTTCTTAGCCTTAGATAATGTTTTGTAGTCACCTAAGGTTTTAGCTACTATATAAGATACTTTATATTAAGAGTAGTCGTTCTATAGTAGCTATTTATTACTTTTAGGGGAGGAAAATGAGATACTAGAGGTCTAAAAATAACCCCTTTTAAGCGAACCTAAAATAAAGCTTAGTAAACGCCTAAATATCTTCGTCCTTCCTCCTTTAATCCGTCCTATCTATCGACTTCTTTTAATATAACCGATATCCCTATAAAGCGAAAATCCCTTAGTATAATAGGAACTTCGACGAAATTACGAATATCTTAATATAAGATAATAGTAAATTTTTTCACACTTGCCTGACCTTTTTTTAACGTATTTTAATTCTAAGGTAAGTATTTAATTTTGTGAAAGCTTATATAAATGTTTATTAATTATATTTTAATTTATTATTTATTTTGTAACTCAGTTATTTATCTAACCATTTGTCTCTACCTAATTAATATTTTTAATGCTTTAACTTATAGTAATACTATATGACAGCAAGTGACTAAAATTATAATAGTATTTTTTCCTCATTTGAAGGGGAGTAAATTCCGTGCAAGAGAATTGGTCGGTCTGTGTACTTCGAGAAATACACTTTGGCTATGCTTACGAGCTGGCGGGCATTAGTCTGTGCTCTACAGGGCATTTTTAATCACTTTCATTAACAATAGAGTATAAAGCAGCTTTTAATTAGATGTAGACTAGCCATGGCGCTTCATTAGGACTGTGACCTAATGCTCTTGCTTTAAAATCAGCTTGTTTATCCATTCCTGTGGTATTGCCTCCGACTCTTCTAAAACTGCCTGCCTCATCTCTGCCTTAGTAGTAGGTTAGTGAGGTCGTTAATAGAGAGCTTGTTTAATCCAACGCCAGCACTTCTCAATAGGATTCATGTCGGGAGAGGTCGAAGGATGAGGTAAGAGGATAATGCCATACTTTGAATAGTATTGCGCATAGTAGTTTATCATCGATTTGTGTCTATAGGCTAAATTCCCGTCCTCTATAAACAATAGCTTAACCCCTAGGGCGTGTGTAATTAAAGCAAAAGCTTCCAGAATAGGTAAGAGGTATTTGAGGACTTGTGCTAGGTAATCGACCTGTTTAAAAGCCCCCTTCTTACCCGTGCCATCGACGAAAATTAATGGGCTCTTATAACTATAACTAATCGCTCCCTAGGTATTAATAGGCATCGTATAGCCACGGTGGAATTAATACTAAATACAGTTCTCGTAATATCTCTCTGACTCTCCCTTCTTTATATTCCTTATCACCTTGCTTTTAGTAGATCATCCTCCTATAAGGAAGGTAACCTCGTCTAACCAAAGGACTCGTAACCACTCCACCGTCCAAAAGAGGTGTGCTATCGCCCAGAGATATTGTACAGTAACTTGTGCTATTATCAAATACGGCTTTTGATACGCTATACAATGGTAATAGCCCCTTTGGTACATCCTGCGCTTAAGTGTATCTATTAAGTAAGCTAAACCAAGCTCCTCCCGTAGCTTCTACCAGTTCATTATACGTGTCTCCCACCGCTGTAAGCAGTATATAATAGCTTCGTCAACTTCTTGATCGGATAAGAGGAAGGTATGGCCATGTCGATTAGGGCGTCGTCGTTCTAGGTGAGGGTAGCCAAGGATCTTCCGAATCGAGCTCTCTTCGAGCCCCTTATATTATAAAATCAGTATACAAATTAGCACCTTTCCAAACCAGTGTAATTGGCGTATTGCCTCCTTGTGCTTAGTTGCAATTTCAAAGCCTTTCTTGTAGTGCCAGTTGTCAAGTGGAGGCGTAGAGGGCGCTTTTGGAGCCATTGTGAGGGTAAAAAGTGGATGAAAAATTTAGGCGGAAGAATTTCGGTAAAATGCCCTGTAGAAGGGTTCACCCACCAACCGCCCACACCCCTATTCCGCCCAACCAAAAAATCGCGATTTTTGATTCTTCCTTAATAACCATTAAAACTCCTATTAAAACTTGATCTTTAATACTGAAATTAGGTTCCTAATACCCTTTAAAGCTATTAGTATTAATAGAATCGTAAATATAGTAGTTTGTGGTAATATAGTCCTATAGGGGAGAATTAGTGACTTGTGTTTAGCGGGGAAACAGGCCTAAATTTAGGTACCTTATACTTAGTCCTTAGACTCCTTAGAACTATAGCCACGAATATCACGTAAAATCGATTTTCAGTTTACGAAAAGCTCAAAAATAGCCATTTTATTTGTATTATATCTACGCCTTCTAATTAGCTAGACCCTTTATAAGCACTTCGTTATAGAATAGCTTCCTTTTACGAGCCCACCCTTAAAAGTCCGTGTTTTTAGCGATGTTTTCAGGCATCGCAAAACCAAAGTCTCTTACTTTAGTTAATAAATGTGTAATAACTATTAATTGTGACCGATTATAATTTATATATATATAATTAAAGAAGCTAGAGTGAGTTTTAAAACTCTTGCAAAATGATTTAGTAAATAATATAAAAGGCACAAAATTAGGTTTAGGGTTCGCTTCTTAGCGAAATGCCCTAAAAACACGGACTTTTAAGGGTGGGCTCATTACTCCTTTATCTACTAATTATAAGAGTCTCTAGAGGTTTAATTACTTCATTAATTACCTCCTTTACCCTCCTTATTCTTCGTCTTATTAATTACTTTACTAGAGATCTTCGTTTTAATAGAGAGGGGGTAGATAGAGGGGTTATAAGTATAGGAGGGAGGAGACTAGTTAATCGTGCTTTTATAGGAGGAATATAGAGATTATTGAACTCGATATAAGAGAGGATATACTCGATTAGAGGGCTTACTAGTAGTGCTTTCTTCGTATAGTATCTTAGTATTTTTGAAGCTTTTAATAAACTTATTCCTATTAGTAATTAATACCCCAGATCTATATTATCTTTAACCTCCTAAAGTATCTCAGGGCCTTATTTCCTGAAATTAACTAAGGTTTAATTATAGAGGCTTTTCTACTACTTTGAAATAGCCTTAAGACTCTTCTATTTTATAAGCTCCTCCGCTTTTACCTTCTTTTACTCTATTTTAATACGTATCACCTCGTCTATTATATCTAAGCTTAAGACTCTCGTATCTATAATCTTATAGTCGGCTTTTACGGAAACCTTCTTATAATTCTTTTAATAATTAGGCGATTTAATAAGCTCTTTATTAACTCCTTTAGTGAGAACTATCTCTGCGATTATAGTAGTAGCGGAGTTACTAAGCTTTTGAACTATAGTCTCTAGATTTTTTAGCTATTAATCTTATAAGGGGTTAACTATTCTAAGTGTATTTTTGAGGCTATTAAAGCTCAACTTAAAGGATACCTCGACGACGACTTTAATAGTACTAATATCGACAAGAGTATTAATAATTAAGGGAGCTAGTTATCTAGATATAGTAGGTCGACTAGGAGGTTTTAGTACCTTTACTTTAGTTACCTCCTCCTCTCATTATAATATAATTACTAGAAGTGAGCTAATTACGACTTTAGGATTAAATAAAAAGAGCCCTATTTTCTCCTAAGATCTCTTAATATTATACTTAATAAAGGCTTAATATTAAACCTTATAAAGGATCTCTAAAAACATGAGTTTATTAATAGAATATCTAGCTCTCTATTAAGTCTTTTCTATAAGAATCTTATAGTAGGTATCTATAAGTAGTCCAAAAACACTAATATTATATAATTAAAGGATATATATTAAATAGCTAGGAAGATAGAGTAATATAATCTTCTTTTCTAAGTAGTAAGAGACTACTTAACGTATTAAGTGAGATCTATAGCTATTAAAAAGGAGTATTTAATACTCTCCTTTTTTGATATTCATAGTTTCTGGTTTAAAGACTATTTTAAACTATTTAAGGCAAAGCTCGTTATCTATCTACCCTCGATTAGAAATAGTATAAGTCTCCCCTTTATCCTTCCTAAATTCGTTATATTAAGCCTTATTTAGCTACTTAGCCTTAAAAATAATGTATAGAGAGAGCACTCTTCTATTTAAAGATATATACTTAATAAGCGATACCTATTCCCTACTCTTTTATTATATTATTCTCGTCTTCTTATACTTCCTAAAATAGATAACTTTAAGCTTTACTAAGATCCCTATTATAATACCCTTCTCGTCTATATTATATATATTATTATCGTGAATATTATATTTATTAATTATAGTTCAGAAAAGCTCGAAAAAGCGTTAAATTTAATCTAGATCCTCTAAAATAACTCGATCTTTATCTAATAGTAGGACAAATCGAGATTTAAGCTATAGATAACGTATAAGATACTTCTATATCTAGTTAATTCCAACCTTCCTAAGGTCCCCCTTTATAATTAGAAGCTCCTTTACTATCTTCTAAACCTTAGAAACTATTAGAGGCTATCCCTAAACCTCAAGTTATATAATATGCTATTTAATTATCTATTCCTTTACTAGGCTTAAGCGCTATTATCCCTCTGATAATTCTTTATATATCTTCTTATTATTAATTCGATCTCATAGAGTCTCTTATTTAACTCTATAATATTTAGCTACTTTTCGTATTAATAGCTTCTTATTCGAGTCGATATAGGCCTCCTAAGCTATTTCTAAGCGTTTAGTATATAGTATCTTATCCGGGTTATTAGGGTAATCAATAATTGGTTTCTTCTTAATAGGTATAGTAGTAGATTCGAAGAGGGACTAAATACAATTAAAATAGTATAGAAATTAATAAAATTCATTAATTAGTTATAGTATAATTAATTATTAAAAGCGTCGATTTTTTGGTTGAGTGGAATAAGGGTATAAGCGGTTAGTGAGTGAACTCTTCTAGAGTATAGACTAATGCCCGCCGGCTCGTTACTGTTTTTTCTTTGAATTTTAGGGCCTTAGGCCAAATATAACAAACGTGGTATTAGATGGATATAGCTTCTAAATAGTATAGCTTAGTTATTACTCTACTTCATCTCACTATAATCTTAATATTAAATATCACTCTAGTACTACTATAGGATTATTCTATTTATCTAACTAGGTATATCATTCTCTATCTACTAAGGCACTAATCTCTAATTCCTCATTTACTATCTAAGTAATACTATACGGGAAGATATAGTATAAGGGTAATTAGTACTTATAGTAGCCTACGACGATTCAGTACTTCTATATAGTATAGGCAAGATACCAAGGGCTTTTATACTCTTAGGCTAAGACTAAATTACAACCTTCGATATCGAGACCCTAATGACGCTATCGTGATCGCTTACGAGCAATACCCATGATCGAGATCTAAGAAAAAACTTTCACGATATAACCCTCTACTTTCGACCTCCTCTTATATATCATAACTTATTTAAATATATACCTATAACTAGAAGAAAGGGCCGAGCGAAAATATAAAGGGGAAAAAGGCGGGTTATAGTTATAGTCTATAAGAAGGATAAGGAGGATTTTGGTTAGATAAGAAAGGGAGCCGTAAATAGACTACCGGGAATACTAGTTAATATCTAGATATATAACTATTTATACGTAAGAGGGGGCCTAGGATAAGAGGACCTAAGGCGACTACTATTTATCTAGAAAGCCTTTTACGCGAAGATATATATACGAGATAAAGGGACCTAGGGTATTTATTTATTTATTTCCGAGGTAAGGAGCTAGATACCTATCTAGGGAAGACTATAGGTTATAATAGACTATAGTATAGAAGTAGAGGGGAGTTTTACTAGTTTCGCCTCTTAAAAAGCTAACTTACTACTTTATATAGGCCGCCTAGTCTATATAGGCCAGTGTGGGAAATGAGTAGAGTAGAGTAAAGTAGTGGGCCCTACTCATATTCTACTCAAATAAATTTCTCACTACTCATACACTACTCAATACTCTACTCAACTACTCTAGAATATTCTAGAGTAGATGAGTAGTATGCACGTGATAAGAAAACACGTGATACACTAGCTTAATTAGGTAAGGCTCCGGGGTGTCCCGAGTCTAGCGCCACTATACTACCTAATTAAGTAGTGGCGGGGCTTAGTAAGTAAGGTAGAACCTTAATATATTCTTAAGCTTTCTTAGTAATTAAGGGCAGAGTCTTCTCTTAAGGTACTCTTATTATATCTAAATTATATAATAGACTTAATAAGAGAACTATTAAGATAATATCTTACTTAAAAAGCTGGGGGTTATTTAAAGACGAATTAGAAGAAGTAAAAAGTAAAGAAAGAAAAAAGGAAAAGAAAGATTTCGAGGAGGGAATTCTGTTTTATATAGAAGAAAAGTAGTTTTTAAGTAACCTTATATAAGCTCTAACTTAAATTATATAGTACTACTTAATAGGTACCTTATTTATTTATTAATAATTAAATAAATATCGATTTACTATATTTACTTAGCTTACACGTGACTACTCTTGAGTTACTCTAGAGTAGTACTCTACTCTACTCTACTCAAGTACCATATTACGCTACTCAAACTCTACTCTACTCTACTCAAGACTACTCTAGAGTAGCTTGAGTAGCTTGAGTAGTTTTTGCCTACACTGATATAGGCCGTGCTATATAGTTAAAAACTAATAAAGCACGTTAAAAGAATTAAAAATAAAAATAAAAGTACCTATAGTCCTAGACCGTAACGCTACGTATTCCTCTATTAGTTTTAGGGCTTCTTTATCTTGGCCTTACCCTTTCTATATAAAGGTAAGATTATTCATACTAGTTAGCGTGTCTGGATGCTCCGCACCTAACACCCTCAAACTCGTCTCCATCACTTGCACCTCCAGGTCTTCGGCCTCCTTCCAGCGTCCCTGATTCCGGTATGTCGAAGCCAAGTTACCCATGCTGGTCAGCGTGGAAGGATGCTCCTGTCCTAACATTCTGGACGAGGCTGAACTCGCCAGGGCCTTTGATTTCCAAAAGACGCATGATCACGCACGGCTCAGGATCTTATATATCTTCAAGTGTCTGAAGAAGCTAAGGTAAGATGAAAATTCCACGATTCTAGTCTGGAGTGTGGGATGAGAGTGTCCGACGTAAAGCTCTTCGCAGGGCAGAGATACAATAAGCTTCGAAACCGGCTTCTCCTCACACAGGTCGGCCCCACTTATAGGCCAATCCCTGCCCGCAGCTTTGCCGTTTCAAGGAAGTGCAGTGCAAGGGTGTTTTTCCGATGTATCTTGCTCCGAGGTTAAGCCCGTAGTTGCTCGTTCTTTGCCGTCATCGCTAGCACCTCTTCTGTACAAAATTTAAATCTTTTATAGTAGCTTAATTCGCCGAGCAAAACAAAATAATAGACGATTGCAATTATTTTATCTGTCATCACTTACTTTGCAAGCGCAAATCTTCCATTCTTGCCAATTGTAGCTTTGAAATTATAGAGCTTGCTCCTCCAATCCTCCGAACAACCATCATCTGCGAGCAACAACAAATTTTTTTGGTTGAACGAAATTGTTACCACTCGGTGATATGATGTTGACCATCATGTAGGAATGGTTCCATTTGATTCCAAAATCTGATTGACTCCATAGCTGTAGCCCCACGTGCAAAGCGTGCCATTTTCCGCCTGATAGATAATGCCGTACGTGAAACCTTGCCAAAAGCTGCTATTTCTGTTGCATTACTGGGTTTCTGGCCTCTTCCACCTTCTGCTAGAATACTGTCTATGGCAGGGCCAACCCAGTAAGTTCCATTGAAATACGGACCACTTGAAATGTATGTCTGGTATTGCCATATCTTTCCCTCGGTGGGCTCGTAACAGAGAACAAAAACTTTGCTGTCGAATGTCGTAACCCTGGAAGGTAGAGGGTTAACGTATCCGGGTTCGCTCACCGCGGCAACCATTCTTGAGCAGTTCGTTATTGTTTCCAGTATGGCACTCGAGCCATTTTGATAGGTAGTTATGAATTGGTTACCTGTTGCTAGTGGGGAACCCAACCTAGGGACGTTCAATGTGTGGGCCCATGCATTCTCCCACTTAGGTGTCGAATCCGTTGACAGATATGTTGTATATGTAAGGTAATGGAAAGTGTAGTCCCTGGCTTGGTAAAAGAGCACATAAGGCTCCCATATATGAGTCCCATTAGTAGGCTGGATCTGCCTCAAGGACGTTCCAGCTAGCTTCGATGTCTCATGAGCGGTGAAGATTTGGTCTCCGCTAAATCCCAATGTACCATTCGCCCATGTATTGTTCGTAAACCGGAGCTCAGAGATGACGTTTGAATCGCTGAGGTAACAAACAGTTATCTAGTTAGGGTTAGCAAAGGATTCTTTTGATATGCCCAGCAACTTCTACCTCAATATCGGCTAATGATGTGTTCCATGGCCAGTACATCGCAGTCAGAGGAGTTCCAATCTTAGCTCTTACCAGCCCAGCAGTTGGCTTTCCCCAACTGCCAGCTGAAAACACAGACTCTCGGATGTAACCGATCTCGTCTTGATAATATACCCTCAAGACGTATGAAGTATTTAAGTAATAGTCGACGGTAGCTAGGCTCGAGTCTTGACGGATTGCTTTCGTTGGAATGGTCGAATTCGTGGGATCACCGAGACTGGTTGGTGTTGCCGCTGGTTGAGACGTAGGCGATGTACAGTCGGTCCGATCCAAACACGACAAAACGGGCCCTCTTTTACGCCCATAATAACTTTTTAACCACAACCCTAATTAATTTATACTAAGTAATGCAATTATAGAATAGAAGCAGGCGAAAATTACCTATTAATTAGATTCTTAATACTATTTGTGGTTCATTAATAATTAAGGCCTAAAGTGCATGGACCCTTTTTGCTTTATTGATTTTCGACTATACAAAACGCGAATATATTTGGTCGCTAAGCTCACGTGAGCCCGGACTTCAGGGAGAGATCAGGGCATCTCACTAGCCTTATTATTAATAGAATAATAATAATTAAGCCTTATAAGCTAAATAGAACCTTCCCAAGTACTAAATATAGCTTTTTCTGGTACTATACATATTATATATATAGTAGGGCTATGATTATATAGGTTTTAAGCTCACTTTTAGCTAAACTAAGTCCATAAACCTAGCTATTATTTAGCTACCTTCTCTCTCCTGCTTTTATATATTATCCCATTTATCTATTACCCTTTTAGAAATCGTTCTATAGCGTCTTTGCTTCTTTATATACCAAGTAGCTTGTTTAATACTTAATCCCTTCCTATACGCATCTATCTAGCGGAATGTACGATTATAGAACCTCCGTATAGTCTTAATTAAATAAGCTTCAAGTACTTCTATTACCTTAGCTTTAGTATCTAGAAAGCTAGTCTTCTTTACTTAACGATATCGAGTTTTGCTATACCCCTAGTATATCTTAATTAGGTTAATTTCGTAGTAGAACTTTAGTAGAAACATAGCCTTATATCCCCGCTCTATAATAAGCTCCTTAATTTGACTCTTTTCCTTAAAGAAGTCCTTATAGTTCGATAGTATATGAGCTAAATAGCATGTTTATTTAATAGTGGGAGGGTATTTAAGGGGTATAGTGCACTTAGTACCCTTTGGACACTTAAATCTTAAGCTAGGTGTCACGGGTCGGCAGTAATATACTTAATCAAATGGTTTCCCTAAATATAAGAAGAATAATCTAAGGAGAGAAACTAAGTCTAGGCTCTATACGATAATTTATGTTCCGTATGGAGCTATTAGCAGGATAACGTAGGTACCTAGGGCTCTCAGGTACCTAGTCTCTCTACGGGTCTTAACCCGTCACATTACCCCCCCCTCCCCCTCCCTTTCCTTAGAGAGGGACTTATACGTATCTAGCGTAGTGATATCTTAAAAGGCCGACTTAGGCTCCCAAGTAGGGTCTATATACCCTATCTATTTTACTAAAACCTAATATTAGTGACCTCGACCTCGTTATATAACTCTCTTTCCTAAGATCTTCTCTACTCTATATTCCTTACTTCTATTAATAAGCTCTAGCTCTAGCTAAGAGTTAGTCATATACTAGGATAATAGCGGGTCTATTACTACTAGATGTAATAATCGGGAATAGAATATATTACGGATTCCCGGCGGTATATTAAGCCTATAGCTATAAGAGCTAATTACCTTAATTACTTTATACTTGGTATTCTTGGAGTTAAACTTCTTTAATGGCTACTTTATATGAATATTCTCAAGGTTTAGCTAGACCTTATCCCCTACTTTAAAGCTAGGCGCTTACTGTCTTATCTAATTAGTTATGTCCTCTTAAACCTATTATACTACTATTATAGATACTTGAGCCTACTCACAAGTATCCCTTAGCTTCTATATAATAGCTTTACCCCGCTGGATTGGGCTAATCCTCTCTCATATAGGGACTTCGATATCATCTAACTCTACTAGGTATATATAGTAGCTATAGGTTAAGAAGAATAGGCTAATACTAGTGCTAGTAGTATCGTGGTTATTAATTACTAGCTCGGCTAAAGGTATTAGAGACGCCTAACTCTCTTATATATAGTTAATATATATATATATGAATACCTCGATATTCTAGTTTATCTATTCTATAGACTTATCTATCTCTAGACTAAATACTATAGATAACCTTTATATAATCTTTAGGAGTTAGTAGACTCGTACCTAAAGCGCTCCGGTAAACTATAGTGCGCGGTCCGAGATAATTGCTTTTGGAAGACTATAATATTAGTAGAAGACTCGTATAAAGGTCTTAGCTATTACCTCTATAGTAAGACTTAAGTATAGTTCTAGGATAACGCCTTTACTAAGCTTATCTATAATTACTAATAGGTCTATATAACCCTAGCTTAATAGTAGCCTAGTAATAAAGTCTATAGAGATCTCACTCTAGACTCTCTTAGGGATAGGTAAAGGTTTCAAGAACCCGTAGCGACGGTCCCTCTAAGCTTACTTCTTCTAATAGTCGTTATAGTTCTATATGAACCGCCTAATCTCTCTAAGTATACCTAGCTAGAAGAACTATCTTATTATTAAGGTAGCTATTACTTCTTAGCCTAAGTACCTAGTTATTATAGAGTCGTGAGTCTCTTAAATAAGCCCTATATAGAGTAGTTCTAATTCAGGGACCTAATAATGTCCCCGGAATAAGAGTTACCCTTAGCCGTCTAACTCACACTTTAAAATTAATACCTTAACCTAGAGCTCCGAGGGGAACACGTGCTTCCCTTCTTATATAGCTCTTACTATTACTCTATATAAAGCATCTATCCCTTCTATGTCTCTCTAGAGGCTCTAGAGGCCTCTCTATATTACTACTACTACTAGTATAGCCTATACCCTTTATATAGCCTTCAGGGGAGCAAATATCTCTAGCTATAGTAACTAAATATACCAATACTTAAGCCTCTCGTCTAATAAGGATACTAGGAGGTCTTACTCTCTTTGCGAGAGTATATCTACTCTCTTATTCATATAACCTAGTATATACTAGATCGTGAAGTTATACTATAAAAGAGTAAGGGACTAACGTATCTAGTACTCTATAAGCTTCTAGACTATTATAAAGTATTCTAGGCTCTTATAATCTATATGAATCTAGAAGTCCTTTATACTTCTTAGCTCTATATCCTACTTATTAAGATACTATATAATTACTAATATCTCCTTATTATAGATCTCGTAATTATATTTAGTAGGGGAGTTCTTCTTTAAGAAGTAGCTATATAGTTAGAGTACCCTATTATCTCTATACTATATAAGAGTACCCCTAATATACTACTTAGATAAGTTAGTCTCAACGATTATTATATAATTAGTATCGAATAATACTAGTACTAGCGCTTCTATAAAGAGTCCTTTAAGCTATTCAAATACTTAATCTACCTTAGTTATCTATACGAATATAGTATCCTTCTTTACTAGGCTTATTATTAGCTATATAATATCTAAGAACCCTTAGATAAACTTCCGGTAGAAGTTTGCGAAGCTAATAAAGCTCTATACTCCTTTTATAGACCTCGGGGCTTCCTAGTTAAAGATAGCCTTTACTTTCTTAGGATCTATCTATATACCTACCCCTGCCTTAATTATAAACCTAAGGTACTTTATAGACTAGACCTTAAACTCGTACTTATTAATATCTAACTATAGTCCTACTTCTTGTAGTTAGTATAGTACCTTCCGTATATACTCCCTATACTTAGCTAGTATTCCCTTAGAGTATACTAAGATATTATTAACGTATACTAAGTAGAACTTATTAAGGTAATCTCTTAATATCTAGTTAATATACTTCTAGAAAGTACTCGGGGTATTAGCTAGCCTAAATAGTATTACGAGCTATTTATAGAGTCTATACCTCGTATAGAAAGCTATCTTCTACTCGTCTCCTTCTATAATCCGGATCTTATAGAAGGCTATAATTATATTAAGCTTCGTAAACTACTTCGCTCTACTAATTATATAAAGCGTCTCGTAGATTAAGGGTAACGGGTATTAGTCTTTCCTTAAGATCCGGTTCAGAGCCTAATAGTCTATATAAAACCATAGACTATTACCTAGTTTCTATATAAAGAGAATCGGAGCTACTACTAGAGAGTTACTTACTCGAATAAACTACTTATTAAGTAAGCCTATTAAGGTCTTCTAGAGTACTATAAGCTCGTCTCATGATATATTATATAGGGGACCCTAAGGTACTATAGGTTCTTTCCTATTAACCTTCTCTAACTTAATAGTATAGTTAGTCCCGGGACTACGAAGCGGTAGTAACTTCTCGGCTTCTAAATAGTTAAATATACTTAGGAACTTAGAGTAGTACTCCGGGAGCTTCGTATAAGGGTTAGTTTCTTTCTGGACTATAAGTACCTTCTCGATATTAGCTATACTTATAGAAAACACTTCTACTCGCTATCCCTTATACTTCCTTTTCGTGTTCTATATAAAGGCTATAGCTAAGACAAGTACTATATTCGCTTAAAAAGGGCCCCTCCTATTTTAGTTCCAGATATAGGTCCTTTAGCTCCCTATTATTAATAATAAATGATCTATACTCAAGAGTACCTAGTTCTTCTATATCTAAGCTAAGCTAAGTATTAAATCATATAATATAAGCTTTAGAGCTATATAAAAGAATACCTTATTATCTATATAGTCTATTAATATTAGTTCAAATAGTAATAACCTTATTAATCCTTCCTATAACTTATTCTCCTATTCTAACTAAGCTTACGAGGAGTGATTTTAATATACTAGAGGTTATATTTCCGGGCAAAACGAGAATTAATTACTCTATATAATAAGGTATCCTAAATTAACTAAGGTTTCTATAAAGGCTTCCTTATTTATTAGAGTTAATATTAAAAAGGGTAGCTTATCTATTAAAGGCTTAAACGTTTTCTAATCCTGTACTATATCCTCCTTCTACTCTATATAGTGCTTTTTATATAGAGCTATTCTTTTCCCGAGTCATTACTCTCAGATAACTCCTTAATAACCTAAGTAGTTAATAAGGATACCTTCTAGGTTAACTCTTCTTCGTATAACTCCTTATAATCCCGTATAATATGCCCTACCTTTCTATACTTAAAGTAAGAGCGAGTTTCCTTCTTTAGCTTCTTCTTCTATTAGACTTAAGCCTCTTTCGGCTTCTCTTATTATATAGATACCCCTTATATTATCCTTATAGGTTCCTATTCTATACTATTAGCTACTTAGGCGCTATATCTTAGTAGGGGAAGCTAGTCTCTATCCCTCCTCTCTCTCATATATATTACTTCTAAGTTCTAGCTCACTATATAGAGCTATAAGTAGTAGTTAGTATATAATACTAGTATCGGGACTATAAGGAGGGTCCTTTGAATATTAATAGAAAGGCCACGTGATAGAAAGGCCTTCTTTATAGTATTATCCTAGGAGAGACCTCCCGCTTCGAGAAGCGTATATTTAAAGTATACTAGGTATCTTATAAAGGAGCTTATACCTTACTAGAGGGTATTAAGCTTCTATATAGCTCGTCCCACTAACTCTAGGTTATCGTATACATTCCAGAGTTACTAGATAAGCCTATCTAGGGTATCTTTATCTAAGGTAGACTTCTTCTCGACTAGAGTAGAGACTCACGGTATTACTTAACTAAGGGTAGTACTACTAAGTCTACTATAAATATACTAGAATCGTATATCGCTCTATTCATCGCCTATATTAACTAAAAGCTTCGCCTATACCTAAACTAGCTATAGTTTGAATTCTAACTACTTACCTTCGTATACTAGAGAGTTAGGTAATCGCTTATATTACTAGTTCATTCATAGTATACTAAGTAAGTTATTAGCGGTAAACTAGGATTTACCTCTATAGTTCTAGTTCTTTGACTACTAACTATCCGGGCTCTATACTAGCTCTCTCTAGTTATCGTCTATTCGCTAGTCTACCGGATTCTATACTAGTAAGGACGAGGCTATCTATTGAGCTACGTCGCGTGTAAGCTCTCTTATACGAAGCTTAATAGTTTCGAGTCGGTTCACGAGATACTTAGCCTACGCTAGTATCTCTATTACTAGGGTCATTGATCCTAGGCTCGCGGGGGAGCTTATTATATATAGACAAGAGTCGTATAATAAGGCTAAGTTAATAGCTCGTCTCGATAAGTGATAGGGAGAGATTATTCTAATATCACGGGTCGGTAGTAATATACTTAATTAAATGGTTTCCCTAAATATAAGAAGAATAA
>JAJTUS010000394.1:0-23086 GCA_021399465.1 Hyaloscypha sp. PMI_1271
TACTATTCTATTTTCCTTATATAGTAAGAACTATTATCTATCTATACTAGATTATGAGAAGTCGAGACCCTCTCCGAGATAATCTTAAGGGCTCTTAAACTCCTTAAAACTAGCTCTAGTTTATGAAAACCTTAAATAGATAACCCGCTTTTATACCTCTTATAACTAACTTTATTCCCTTTCTATATATTATAATAAGTATAGCATATTAACTAGAGAGATTAGACTTAACTATAATATAGTTTCCGGGCAAAATTCGGCTAGAGAAGTAAGGAGATATAACCCTTTAGGCTATTATATCACTAAAGAGGAACTAATATAATAACCCTCAAAGCCCTATATAGTAGAAGAGGATATAGTATAAAGAGTAATCTGACTTAAGTAATAATACTAGTAAGGTTATCTATAATATACTCTTACCTTAACTATTACTAAAGCTTAATATACCCGAATCTCTTTTTATACTATAAGAAATATATAGCCTAGAAGAGTTATTACTATATGACTCCTTACCTCTAAGAAGAGTATTACCTTAGTAATACTATACTAAGGTATATTACCGTGAATTAGGGGTATTAGTAGTTATTATATATAAGAACCTAGCTATATTTGAGCTTTTCGCAGTGAAATATATAGCTAGTTTAGAGGTTAATAACTAAGCTTAAACCCTCTATCTAGTTAGAGATAAGAATTTCCTTACTAGCTATAAAATATTTATATATAATAATACTATCTTTACTATTTCCGAATATATAGCTATTTCTCTAATAAATCTTAATAGATCTACTATACTACTAAACGAGATTCAGGTAATGATAATTATATATAAGGTAAGTTATTACTATTAAAACTCTTTGGGCTTTAATATTAAAGTAGTAGGTACTAATAGGACTTAATTTCCTTACCTTTCGAGATATAATATATAGAGATATTATATATTCTATTATACTCCTATCTCTTTATAGAGATATTAAAATCAGTAAGGTCTTAGCCTAAGGACTACTTACTCTACTAATCTATTATCTAAGCTAATCCTAAAGGCTATATTAATATTAGTCTATAAAGTCACGGGCTATATAAAGATACTAAAGTATTAGGCTTTATAATACTCTAACTTATAGAGCGGGGTAGCTACCCCTATAGAAGACTAGCTTTAGAGTATCCCAATAAGTAGTCTCAATAAGTAGACAAGTTTCTATATTTAATAGTATCGAGTTTAGCTAAAGAACTTCTATTAGTAAGTTACTTAAATCCTTACTTTCTATATATTCTAATTTCCCTAGTATACTTTCTTAGATAACTCACTACGAAAGGAGGAGCTTATAGACCTAGTTAATTATACTCAGATATCCTCATATATCTTATTCTATCTTAAAGGGCCCGTAATAGTATATCTGAAATCTAGAGAAGACATTTTAGTAGTACTAACCTCACTATATATAGGAATAGAAAAGATTCATCCTAAATACACTACTACTAAGAACTATAGACTTTAAATAGATTTAGAGTATAGGAATAAACTATATAAAGTAAGAAATATCCTAGTAGTAGAGGTTAAAGGGTTTCGGTAAAGGAGGACATATACTATTAAAATAATACCTCTAAGACTAAAGGTAATAGAAATAATATAAAGGTTATTAGTAACTTAGTCTTTATATATCGGCTCAAGAATTAGAAAATAACTTCTTATAACTAATATCAGGGAAATAAGCTTATAAATATAGGGCTAGGCTCATTTAAAAGAATAAAGAGAGGATTACCTCTAGGGTATAATTAAGATCTCTTAACTAAGATCTATATTAGACGCTCTATCGAAAATTACTAGGCTCTATAATAGCGGTATAAGGATTACTACTCTCTATAAAGTAAGGGTAATAAGGTACAATAATATTAGTATATTACTAGGAGTAGCTACTTACTCTACTTATCTTCTAGTAAATAGTAAACTACCTTAAGAATATTAAAAAAGTCTAGGGTAGATTCCTTAATAGGATTATAAAGGATTTTAAGAAACTAGAAGATAAGGACTACTATAGGGTAATAGAAGACGATATTAATTATACCTTATACTTAATACTAGTTAACTTATTTTCTTAGTAAGAGGCACCTTAAAGACATTATAGTAGAAAGCTTAATATATCTTCGTAAAAACAGATAAGTCTAGAGTAGATAAGCCTAGAATAGATAATATCATTTTCTCTATTTAATATTCCTAAGCTTTGGGTTCTAATATTAAATACAAAAACTAAGTAATTTAAGTCTTTAGAGATAATTTATAGGGATAAGATAGTAAGAGTACTAAATTAAGTATATAATAAACCAAAAAAGCTTAGCTATTTTTAGGAAAAAGATACTTCGCCGTAAATTAGGAAAAAGTAGGAGAAGATAAGAATAACTAACTTAGCTCCTATTAGAGATAGCTAGTAGCTTATACGGAAATATCTAAAATAGAGATTAGTATAAGATTTGGACTTAGATAATATATAATAGTTAAATAGCGGAACAGGAACCCTATTTACTTAGATTAATTACTCCTTTATAGAAAGGAACTTTATTAGAAAGTAGTATAACCTATAAGAATAATATAATTTATTACTGAAGCTAATAGCTTCTCTTTAAGGGGTTTAGAAAGCATAAATAATAACTTAAATCTAGTATTAGAGGGATAATAATTAGAGAGCGAAATATAAGTAGATTATTAAATAGGTTTTTATAATATATAATAAAAGATTTTATTCTCTCGATTATTATATATTATAATTAAGACATACTAGGTCAAGTAATTAATAGGTATTAATACAGCTTATATTCTAAGGAATAAGTAATACTTATTATAGCTATAGATTCTTACCACGTTCTAAACTTCCTATACTCTAGTAAAAGAACTAAGGTAGGGGGGAGCCAAATTTCGTCCTCTAATTATAGCGTCTTTATTCTAATTAGTAAGCCTCTAGTTTTGCTACTATTCGTTTAGTAAGTCTCTTATCTTAACTAAACCTCCTCTTTTAGTAACCCTCTTATTTTAGTACCTTTTAGTTTATAGCCCTTTAGTTTCTAACTTATTAGAGAATCTATTCTTTTAGTATTCTAAAAAAAAAATTCTTTTTAAATATTATAAGTATTAATAAAAAGCCCGGATTTTATTATAAGAATTACCTAGTATTTCTCTTATATAAGATCCTAATAAAAATCTTTAATACTAATATTATATCATAAATATAAGAAGTAGTATCTATAAGATATAAGTATATATTAGATAAGTTCTATAGCTTATTAATCCCTATTAACCCTATTTTATCCTTTAATACTAATGAAATAGCAGAATCCTATATCTTTCGTCTCACTAATCTAATTAACCTAATATAATCTTATATTCTATCTACTAATATTCTTTCTCGGGCTATTATTCTAATATTATTATAATATATAGTAAGGCTCTTTCTAGGCTAGTAATTTTCAACTCAAGTATTTAATCTTATTAGATATATTAACTTTCGGGGAATATTGAAAATCGGGTTTAGATCCAAGTTTAATAAGGTTTATTAGTTAAATATACTAAGTAAGGTAAGGCTCGAACTAATAATTATTAAGAAATAGTCTCAGAACTATACTAGGTTTACTATATCTCGGAAAATAGAAGTAAATCTAGTATAGAGTTATATAAACCTACTCTATAAGCTTACTCGCCTTTATAAAACCTATAAGGCTATACTACAAAATTCCTATATACCCCCGGGGATAAGTAAAGGATTTATGTTCTAGAACTATATTAATCTTATTACCTAGTTAAGCTTATCTAATAAGGCTAGTCTCGTTATACTTCTTCCTAATATATTTTACTAGGGTAAAGCGGAAGACTACTATAATTCTATATTTATAATACTAGAAAGGGCTTTACTTACGAAGCTATTAAAGGAATCCTATAGTACTAATAGTCTAAGAGAATAGCTCCCTAATATCAACTTTATATCTAATATAACCCCTTTACTATCTACTTATATAGACTCTAGTATAAGTAATCCTAATACTATAAGATCGAAATCTAATATAGAAGTATATATCTCTAATAAATATTAAGAAACCCTTACTAGTAGTATTCTCCTAGAAATTTTAAAGGCTAATACTAAAACCGGGATCCTACCTAAGTCTTTCGGCCCTCTTCTAATAATTAATAAAGGTAATATTAGAATATATAAGTAAGGTAAGTTAGGGAAATTATGAGTTAGTAAGTAAGATAAATCTAGCTAGTAATTAGAAAACTAATAGAAATTACTTTAGATATTATAGTACTAAAGGCGCTAGTAGAAGATATATAAAAGCTAGGAAAGGACTTCTACTTATTCTTATTAGGAATCCAAAGTTTTATAGTTATTCTCCCTAGATATATAATACTAGAGGTTAAATACCCCGGTTTTACTATTACTTTTAGGAGAGATAAGGAATAGCTAATAAGGCCTAACTATAGTTAAAGTCAGATTTCTAAGGTAGCTTAGTAGGGTTACTTCTCTTTTAATATCACTATACCCTAAAATAGACTAGTTTAATTAAGGTCTTATAGTCTTCTATCTTTAAGTCCTTTTTTTTTTACTCTACTATAAGGAGGACGATATTTATAACTCTTTAAGTACTTAAGAGTTTATTATTTACTATAAATCCTAGCTCATAACATATATCTTAATATAATACCTAACTTAGTAGTTATTAATACTACTACTAAGTAGGATTTACTATATAACATCTAAGCTTAGACTCTAACTCCTGTAATTAGGACTAGGAACTATAGTATCTAAGCTATATATACGGGAATACTATCTACTTAACCGGACTACTATAACCTAGTCTACTCTATTACTCCTTTATAGAGGAGTATAGCCGTATCTATACTAGGCTAGTTCTTATATAAGTCTTAGGGTATTTAGTTACTATACCTTATATGTTTTTTTAGCTATAAAGGTTTAGAGTTAGTAACTCGGTATATATACCTATAGAGGTAACTAAATAGACTAACTAGTCTAGCTAAGATCTACTATAGAGGAAATTAAGTATAAAGGTAGCCTCTCCCTCCTCTCATCTCCTCTCCTCTCTCTCTTCTCGCTCACTTTACTATAAGTATATTATTCTACCTCCCTATATCACGAGACATTATACCTAAGATTTCTACTACTAGAACCTAGGATACTTTAAGTCTAAGTACCTATAATAGCCTATCTACTACTTAAGGAGGATTATTAGGATATCTAAAAAGAACTTACCCTTAATTATCTTAAGCCTATTCCTAAAATAAAGGGAAGCCCTCTTAGTCTAATATAGCCAAGTTTAGAGAATAGTACACGTAATCACTAAGGTATTTAAGGTATACCCAAAGGCCCTCTATCCTTATTTAGTAGATAATCGCCTAATAATATATAGAAATATTAGCGTATAATAAGTTAGAGACTCCTCCCCTTCCTAACCCCGAAGCTACTAGTGAATTAAATAAACCTACTAATCCGGTTATCCCCGGACTATAGTAAGACATTAAAGACGAGTACTAGGTTAATAATAATAGTTATCTAATTTCTTAGCTTAAGCTAGAAAGCTAGCCTAACTCTTACCCTATTACATCTTTATAGGTTAAGATTAACTAATATAGTAATTACGGAATAAAAGGGGATATATTAGATAAGCTAGTACCCTACTTTTAATTTATACCTTCTAAAGGATATAATAGAGAGCCTATAACTACATAGGCTTATACTAGTAAAGGAGCCGCCTATAAAAGTGCTATAATTAATTATATAAATAGTATAATAAAGAATACAGCCCGTCTCTAATAATACTCTAGGACGACTACTATACTACCTATACCCGGAGTTAAAGAGCAGGTAATAATAGATACGAGATAAGGTTCTCTAGGTAATCTTAAATATTAGTAGGAAGAGTTTAACCCTTATAACGCCTCTAATATAGGCTATAGAGATTTAGGTCCTAAAAGTAGAAGTGAGTTTTAATTTATACTATAGACTACCTTAGCTAACTAGAATTAGGCCCTCCTCTTAATACTTCTAAGAAGCTCAAATCTTATAAGGCCGAAATTACTAATAGAAAATAGTAGATAATTATCTCTATTTAGGATATAAAATATATTATTAAATATATCGAGAGTACTATTAAGTAAATCGGAAAACTAGATAACTTTTTCAAGAGACTTGGATCTAATAGCTTACCTATAGAGGAGAAGAAAATCTTTAATATAAGTCTTAAAGCTAATAATTCACTATAGGATATAATCCAAATTTTAGAAAATCACAGGGTTAGTATATAAAATAAAGGAGGTAAAGATAGTAAGGATAATAAGTTTTAATAATGAGTTTTTTGTATATTCTCTTTTTAATATTATAAATATATAGTAAGGAGAAAATTTCAATAAGTAATAGTTTATAGGCTATTTTACTTAGTAAGAAGAATTAATAATAACTTAAATTAAAGTTTACGAGCGCTATACTATATCCTCTAAGGCCTATATAAAGATAATAGGCCGAGATTCTATAGTCTCTATAGAAAAAGCCTATCCCTATACTACGGGCATTCCTAGACTAAATTAAGTATATTAATAATTTATTAAAGGGTAATTAGGCTAGAGAGGTATAATAATACCCTAGGAAAAGTTAGCTCATTAATATTATAGGTATATAGTTAGACCTATATTCTTTAATACTAGCCTAATATATCTAATCTCCCCTTCTCAAGTTATAGTCTATAGAGCTAGAAGGATTTTACCGATTTATAGAGTCCCTTAATTTAGATAACTACTTTCCAAATTTTATTTAAGTATAGCCTAGTAAAATTTAGATACACTTACTAGAAATTCCGGGCAAGGTATTTATCTTATAGAAGCTATAAACTACTCCTTATATACTACTTATAGCACCCTTCCTATAAGTCTAACTAATATATTTACTAACCCTATATTAACTACTTTATTATAATTAAGTAATTATAAAGGGAGATTAGTATAGGAGATTATATTAAATTATATATAGAGATATAGAAGTTTTATTAGTAAGGGTTTTATATATACTATTATCTATTCTTCTATTTATCTAGCCTATCTCGAAAGTAATAATATTATAGAGGGTTAGGAATCCTTTTAGTACACTAAAAGAATTCTCTACTAAGGTATATAGGACTTCTAGATATTAATATTTGCTACGAGATAATATCCGGATACTAATTACTTCCTCATGTCCTTTACCTTCATAGCATGAGCGGTCTTTGCCTTTTGGGACGACGACTTAAGCATGAGTTTCTCCATAGGGGTTGGGTCGGCAAGGAGATAGCGCTCGAGCATGGCTTGGTTTTTGGAAATTTCGAATTCAGTGCTACTCTATTCTCAGCTTGATGTCTTATATGAGTGAAGGTTGTGCTAGAGAGGGTTGGACCTTTGGGGCATGAAGTCTGCCGTTACAGCGACGGAGGGGGTTGGTGCGGAGGACATGTTTCTCTCTGGTACGGTGTAGAAACAGAAGCAACTGGCTGGTATTCTTGCCGGTGGGATTAGCCTTGGATGAAAGTCATGTCGACTTCTTTGTGGGCAAGCGGATGCAGGCTATTCTATCTCTTGAGCCTGTAGCCATCTTTCTTTGAGGCTGTTCCTATTATCACCAGAGTCTTGCGAGACCACGTTCGGACTTCTGATATCCATTATCGACATAATCACGATGCCGCAACGAACCTGATGCGTTCGACAAGACGACCTTGGCCGTACCATTTTTGTCACTGGCGAACGTATAAACGCATACGTGCTTTCCGGCCTGATTGGCCTGCCCCCGAAAGCGCGATAGAAGGTGCCGAGCCAATAGGAAAAGAAAGCACAACTGTGCTAACGGTTTGCCTCAGCCACCCTTTACCCCGTCATCCAGCTGTTTTTTAAATGCTGCCTGAAAAGTTTGCTCAGGAGGCCATTCCATCTCCTTGATTTCATAGCACCTCATTGATGCGAGTAAGGAAAAGATGATTCATTTTCGGCTGTTTATTGCGAAAGCATCAGCTCCCTTAGCTAGAACCCCAGTGCGGCCAAACAGTCGCGTTGCGAAACAGCGCCGCCATCATCTTACAGACTCGGATTGGGAGGACCACAAACAGACAATCTTCCGGCTCTACATTGAGGAGGACAGAAGGGCCGAAGATGTCGTTGAAATTCTAGCAAGAGATTTCGCCTTCAAAGCAAGGTACCACCCATCTAATCACCTCGTCTCCTCAATGTTGCTGACGGAGCGAATAGCCGTCGTCAATTTTTCAAGAAACTCAAGGAATGGGAATTTGAGAAAAACAGGAAACGACGTAGCAAGGAAGAAGGCGATGACTCTGGGTTCGGCTTGAGGAGCAGACCAGTGCCCGAAGACAAAATCCCACGCTTTGCAAAACGACAAACCATTAGTACTATTGCGGCCCTGGCTTCTTCAGGTATGTTCCAGTACGACAGAGGAGTTGCACCTGAGCTAATGTTGTATTTGAAAGTGCCTACTCCCCCGCGCATTAGCTATTTCACTTCGGTCAGGGACCATGATATAACGGCGCTAGGGCAGTCTACTCTACAAGCACGACCGGGAACGCCATCCTTGCTATCATCAACAAATCTCCTTTACATGCATGCTAACCCGGCCATAGAGCATCTGGGGTTTTCTAATATTCCACTAGGCATGCTTGATCTCACACTGGACATGTTTGATCTCAGAACTTCAAGATTATCCCCTAACCGCGACGTCGCGCCGTGGCTCCTCCACCCCCCGCCTAGGTCCCAACCTATAGAACCTTCGATAGCAGTTGTCGTCCGAACGCCGTCACCAACGCCATTTATGGTACAGTTGGATAATCTTCCTTGGTTCAAATTTCGGGTTCTATTTTGTACCTTTCTGAAGGCACAAGGAAGTATGGGATCCCATCCGAATAAGAATACTTCCTTTCTTTCTAACATGAGTATAGTTGATTTTTGCGATTCCATTACTGATTATGATCCATCATTGGATTATCCGACCAATTGCTTGGACGTTCACCGCGGTGTCTCTATTATAGATGGCCTTCAGCTTAGGCTTTCAATGCCAGAGGAAAGCATAAACTTGAGATACCTCCTGGACCTGCTAGGAGAGCAGTATAGAACAGATCTGGGATTCATCGATAAGTCGGGATTTGGTCCTATCATTGATGTTCTATTTACTAGCTGGACTTCAGACTCGCCCACACTGAATACGGAAGAAAATACCCATACTCTACATTCCTATTTTAGACCTTTCATATTGGAAAGGCACGATGGCGAGCTCCTAGAAGGTGCCGCTAGAATTCTTAGTCCTCTCTACGATGGATTACTCCAGTTCCTTAATTATACGATTAATCTGCTTTCAAATAACCTACTCTCAGAGGACAATATCGACAAAATCGTTCGGTGGATCGATGAAATTCAGGGACACGGATTACTCGTCAAGTTGCTCTCCCTTAAGTCCACGACAATTGAAGCATTTGCGTCAAATCTCTTTCCAGGTGCAATACGGCTTAACAATGTATCAGTCACGCGCATTTTGCTCGATGCGGGAGTAAACCCCAATTCACATATGGGGTATGGGAGAGCAAATCCTCTTCAATATACTGCACGGTTTGGAAGCGACGAACTCGCACGGTTACTGCTCAAGACTGGCGCAGATGTCAACGCCCCATGTCGGAGTGGTGAGGAAACAGCATTGTACGTGGCAGCATGGACGGGAAATATCGAGCTAGTTCGGGTTCTGCTTCAGGCTGGTGCGGATATCAACGCTCTTCCAGGTCAGAGTGGTGGGAAAACAGCATTGCAAGCGGCAGCAAGGAGTGGAAATATCGAGCTAGTTCGGGTTCTGCTTCAGGCTGGTGCGGATATCAACGCTCTTCCAGATCAGAGTGGTGGGAAAACAGCATTGCAAGCGGCAGCAAGGAGTGGAAATATCGAGCTAGTTCGGGTTCTGCTTCAGGCTGGTGCGGATGTCAACGCTCTTCCTTCAGATAGTCACGGACGTACCGCACTCCAAGCGGCAGCAGAGACGGAAAATATCGAGCTAGTTCGAGCTTTACTTCAAGCTGGTGCGGATATTAACGCTCTTCCTTCAAATTTATCAGGACGTACCGCACTCCAAGCGGCAGCAGAGACGGAAAATATCGAGCTAGTCCAACTTCTGCTTGAGGCTGGAGCAACCGTCAACGCCCCTCCTGCAGAAGAGGACGGACGTACCGCACTCCAAGCGGCAGCAGAGACGGAAAATATCGAGCTAGTTCGAGCTTTACTTCAAGCTGGTGCGGATATTAACGCTCTTCCTTCAAATTTATCAGGACGTACCGCACTCCAAGCGGCAGCAGAGACGGAAAATATCGAGCTAGTCCAACTTCTGCTTGAGGCTGGAGCAGATGTTAACGCTCCAGTAAAAGATTACGGACGTACCGCACTCCAAGCGGCAGCAGAGAACGGGGATATCGAGCTAGTCCAACTTCTGCTTCAGACTGGAGCAGATGTCAATGCTTCTCCTGCAGAAGAGGACGGACGTACCGTACTCCAAGCGGCAGCAGAGAACGGGAATATCGAGCTAGTCCAACTTCTGCTTCAGACTGGAGCAGATGTCAATGCTTCTCCTGCAGAAGAGGACGGACGTACCGCACTCCAAGCTGCAGCAGAGAACGGGAATATCGAGCTAGTCCGGATTCTGCTTGAGGCTAGAGCAGATATTAATGCTTCTCCTGCAAAACAGCGCGGACGTACCGTACTCCAAGCGGCAGCAGAGAACGGGAATATCGAGCTAGTCCGGATTCTGCTTGAGGCTGGAGCAGATGTCAATGCTTCTCCTGCAGAAGAGGACGGACGTACCGCACTCCAAGCTACAGCAGAGAACGGGAATATCGAGCTAGTCCGGATTCTGCTTGAGGCTAGAGCAGATATTAATGCTTCTCCTGCAAAACAGCGCGGACGTACCGCACTCCAAGCGGCAGCAGAGAACGGGAATATCGAGCTAGTCCGGATTCTGCTTGAGGCTGGAGCAGATATTAATGCTTCTCCTGCAAAACAGCGCGGACGTACCGTACTCCAAGCGGCAGCAGAGAACGGGAATATCGAGCTAGTCCGGATTCTGCTTGAGGCTAGAGCAGATGTCAATGCTTCTCCTGCAGAAGAGGACGGACGTACCGCACTCCAAGCGGCAGCAACAAAGGGATACGTCAGAGTTGCACAGTTGCTTCTCAATGCTGGCGCGGATGTGAACGCCGAGCCTGCTGGCAGGACGGCGCTTGAAAGAGCCGCGGAACATGGCCGTATAGACATGTCGCAGCTGCTGATCAATGCTGGAGCGGACACGAACAGCCCCCAGTGTACAAGGGCTTTAGAATTGGCTGCGAAATACGGGCATGACGCTATATGTGCGCTCCTAAATCGTTGCCGAAACGAGGCAGGAGCAGACAGGGACAGCTCACAGTGTACGAGGGGAGTGGTGGAATACGAGAGCTCGCCTTTGGAAAGCACCGAAACCCGGGTGAACTACTTGGATCATTCTGGCGATTCCCCTTCCACTCCATGGAGAAGCTGCCTCTCATCACCAAAATCGGCGAACTTGACACCGTCCAACCACGAGACACCAATCAGCAGTGTTCTCTCCAGTCAGCAGACAGCTGACTTGTTGGGTTCCCCCTTGGACTCGGACATGATCTCGATTTCTGGCTCATCAGTAGAGCTCGAGCCCGTTTGCTCGGACAATTCTGTGCATAATGTGCTCAGGGTCGTTCTGAACCAGCTTCTTCACGAGTTCTGGGCCATCAAGAGAGGGAACGAGTCTCCACAAGTCCACCAACAGCCGCCTTCCGCTTCAGCCCAAGGCAGTTCATCCGCCAACGATGGGCCAAACCGTTCATCACACAAGAGAACAAGCAGGGAAGATGAAGATGGTGACGATATTTCCGAGGACAAGTCGACCGCGCCAATTGGAAAGAGGCTCAAGTTAGAGGACACCCCAAAACGATCTCTAGCATGCCCCTTTTGGAAGCGACGCCGAGAGAAGTATTCGCGGTGTGGCAGGTTGGCCCTAAACCGAATTCGTGATGTCAAGCAGCACCTAGACAGAGTACACTACCACGAATTTCACTGTCCTCGATGTTTCATGATCTTCGAAGAGGAACAAGCCTGCAATAATCATATTAGGGGAGAAAGTATTTGTCAACCGTCTTCGGGCCATCTGGATGGCATTACTCACCATCAACGTCGTGCCCTAAGCAAAAAGTCGAAATCAGAGCTGACTAAGGAGGGACAGTGGTTTGCAATTTGGGATATTTTGTTTCCCGGATGCACACGGCCAGACTCTGCATACATGGACCCTGAGCTCTCAGGAGATTTTCATGAGTTTCAACAATATTCCCGGCAACGTGGTCCAATCATTCTTGAAGAGGTTCTGAACACTAATAGAGTCTGGTCTATGCCTGAGGGAGATCGACAGCTACGTCTTCGAGACATTCTTGCTCAAGGATTACGCGCCATCAGTGGAAATTGGAAGACTGGTCGTTCCGTTTCTCCTCCTTCTGCAGCAGCGTCGAGAACTTCAATATCCGTTACTCCTGGTTGCATTGCGAACTCAGGAACAGAGCCAAGAGCAGCCGCGGAAAGTTCGACCATGGCTGCCAGTAATGCTGCCTCGATGGTTGTCAGTCGAACCCACCAGGCTGAAGGAGGGATAGAACTTCCAGTCTCGCAGCGGCAGGCCGCTGAACCCGGGACTCAGAGTTCGCTAACATTGGAGGAAGTGAGATTGCGAGAACTGGCGTTCGATGGTCAACAACGGACGGATCATTTGGACAGCTCAGAGGCCGTAGACGATGATGTTTTCGGGGCAGTTGGAGATTGTCCATTGAATGAACTTGACTCAAGGTTGCTGATGATTGGAGACTCACCAGGTACAAGTTTGAATTTTATTCAGGGCGACATAGCAGGGATAGACTTCAACCAGTTCTTCTCAGAAGATGAGTCGACGGATGACTTCAATCGATTTGTCGAAAACAGCGAAAATTGGATGTAGATGAGATGGAAGAATTATAGCGGCCATAGACGTTGGAGAATTAGACGCCTAGAATCAGTTTATAATATTTTCTAACTACAAGTTGAGACCTTGTAGAGAAATAGCTAAAGAATCATAGCGAGGTCCATTTCTAGACACGTGTGGCTGTGCACCCCTGCCCGGTTTGTACCCCGAAGGTACTTCCGTACAGTACAGCAACCTTTAATGGAGGTTGCGCAGGTACTTCGGAGTACACGGGATGACAAGGAGCTACGGCGCTAGCGCGAAAAATGGCTGAGGTGGTCTGTGCTCACAATTTTTTTTAAGCGAAAGGGGGCGAAGCCGATTTTGCAAGCGACTGTAATTATAAAATAAATAATATAATGATTCTTAATTAGGAGACCGCGACTCCCTCGAACTTTCTATTTAAATAAGAGCTCCGGAAATGAGAGCTGCCTCAAAATAGCACTAAATATAATAATATTACCTAAATTACCGAAGTATATAATATAAGTTAATAGTCCAGAACTAGCTATCCAGATTTATATAATAACCTTTTAGCTAATTATAGACGTGGACTTCATAAATAGCTTTCGAGAGAATAACTCTATATTTGGCTTAATAGAAGTTGTAATAACTTCATACTTATTACTAATTCTATATAAGTAACTAAGAATATATATATAGATAATAGAATGTACTTAGTAGGCTAGCTAAATGTATTAGCCCGGTAAATATAACTATAATATAGAGTATCTAATAGCTACTACTATAAATATTATATCTTTATAGATACTATCTCTCCGGAATCCTAGTAGTATAAACTATTATACTAATCATATTTAGCCCCCCTATTAATTCCATCTAACTTAAGCTTATTCTATAGTTTTAAAGGACCTAACTATAGAGTATAAGGCTATATATAATAAAGTAAATCGTAGAAAGGCTAAGACTAGAGTATATTATAGCCAGATATAGCCGAAAATTTGGATAGTGAAATCTATAGTAAAGAGTAGTAACCGTATAAGTAGAAGCTAGGATTATAGCTATAAGCTAATATAGCTTCTAGAGCTTTAATTCGTGATAAAATCCATAGTAGATAAATAGAATAATTAATCCCTATATTAAAATTATAATACCTAAGTAATTAAGGTAATTACTTAGTACTACTACTACTAAACTATAATTTAATATAATATAGAAGGAGGCTAAGAGGAGAAAGTAAATAGCGATACTCTAGAAGAATACTAAAAATATAATAATATTACTTAGCTAAGTATTCATATACTAATAGTAGACCTTACTATATATAGGAAATAGAAGAGTTCCGAAAATAACTATACTAAGAAGGTAAGTATAAATATTCACAGTTTCATTATAGATATAACCTAGGCTCTTTAGGGACTAGTAGAAAGATCTAGATATAGGGTAATAACTAGCTAGTATAAACTTATTATCTCGCTACTAAGTAGGTAATTTATACTATAGTAGTAGTTAAACGTTATTAACTTGGACTTTCTTATTTCTAGGCTCCCCTAATAGTCTATTACCTTCTATAATTAGTATATTATACTTATATAATTATATAATTAATTTAGATAATATACTCTTTTTATCTAAGTATATAAGAAGAGCTCAAAAGTTAAAGAGAGGAACCACTATTAAAGTAAGAGACTAGGATTAGATAAGTACTAAAAATTAATACTATTATTATAATATTAAGAGGGAGAGTTATATTAAATTCTGACCTTAATTAAGCCAGAATTAGAGCCTTAACTAAAATCAAGCCAGAAATAGATATAGCACGATTTGTAGGAATTTCCTAGCTTATTAACTTTAAGGTCTCTACCTATATTAATCTATATACTTAGACCTAAGGAGGAATATTATACTAGGTTTATTAATAATGAGTTTTCAAGTATACCTAGTAAAGAGCTAGTAGTAATTCAAATTTTCTTCTATCTCTATTTATATAACTCTTTATTTTTATAGAGGTTATTAAATAAAATATTACTTAGAGGCGGTTTTATTAGACCCCTATTACTTTATGAATTATATACTTATCTTAGAGATTCTAATATATATTATATAATTTTAATAATAAGAGATATTCCTATTAAATAATTCTTAATTAAAGGGTAGCTTGGATTTTAGTTCTACTAATAATATAAATAACTTACTTACCTTATCGCGGTATTTAAATATATTACTTTGAGACTACTCTACTACTAATTTCTATTCCTATATATACTACTCTAACTTTTAATTATTATTCCGAGCTTCTTAAATAATAACCTCTAAGTATTTCACCTTCCCTTTAGCCTAGTACCTTATATTTAATTCTATAGCTACTTGGTTTCTCTATTTATTTAACTTATAGGTGAGTCTTACTTCTCTTTCTTATAACTCATTAATCTTTATAGTAAAGCTCACTTCGGTTTTAGGAGAATACAAATACTATATTTTAGTTAGTTTAAACCTATAGTTAAAACATTAATAGTAAATACCTTACTTTAAATAGCCCCTACTTATAATTCACGTATTAAATCCTTTCTAACTACTACGAATAATATACTAATCCCCTTATATAATTCTATAAGACTTTTATTTAATTAATTACTTATATTCTTTAAGAAGAGATACTCTTTCTCTTCTATTCTCTCCTAAGTATATAGGTTATTAAGGTTTAGTTTAAGTTATACTTAGGAAGGGTCTACTAGTATTCTTAGTCTACTCTCTTGAATTTAATTAGTGAAAGTAATAACTAAATATAGTATTATATCTTATGAATATAAGCTAATAATTTCTCTTGGTATTTTCTATTCTACTCTATATACTTTAAGTTACTTAATTAAGCTATAGCTATTTAATACTTCTTTATTAAATAGTAATGAATTTTTCTCCAAATCCTCCTATTTCTATATAAGAGCTAGGAGATGAAATTCTACTAATAGTAATAAGTAAGCTATAATATATAACCTAGTAATTTGAGTATATATAATATAACTTATCTATAATACTAGGTTAGAAAGAAAGACGCTAGTTTTAGCTAAAGTACCTTCTTATATAGGTTATTATATTTAGTACTTCTCTATTTTAAAGTTATTCTTTAGTACTTAAGGCACTAAAGAGCTTAGAATATCTTTGCTTAAATAACTAGTATAGGATAGATTAAACTAGGAGGGATTTTTATTACTTAAAAATAACTAGTTAAAATCTGAGATAAGATAAAATGAAATAATATAGACTAATAACTTATATGAAATAACTCTACTAACTATATAACCCCTCTTATTATTAAAACTTCCCCTAACTTAGGTCTCCGAGAACTAAAGTAATTAATAATATTCTTTAATTATCTTTAGGTTATTAAATAACTTAGGGTAGATCTACTTATTATCTTTAAGTCTATAGCTAGCCTAGTGTACCTTATACTTATACTCCTTATTTCTATCTAAATAGAAGACTTTATAGTCTATTATCTACTCTACCTCGTATAATTCTTTATTATCTAGAGAACCTAAATTAGAG
Organism: Hyaloscypha sp. PMI_1271; assembly: GCA_021399465.1. NCBI lineage: Eukaryota > Fungi > Ascomycota > Leotiomycetes > Helotiales > Hyaloscyphaceae > Hyaloscypha > Hyaloscypha sp. PMI_1271. Next base: position 16,560 of record JAJTUS010000394.1, read on the forward strand.
TAGTCTAATTATTCACGAAACTCTTCCTTAGTAATAGATATAACTATATTAAGTTCCTAATCTAATATTAAAGATAAGTCTTTAGAAATAGGTAAAGCTATTATAGATATACTTATTATAGAGTTATTATTCATATATAAATTTTCTAATACCTAGCTCTCCTCTTTATACTAAATCTAAATAATTAGATTAGTAATATTAGATATAAAAGTCTCTATAGTCTTATTAATAAACTTATTCTAAGAATTATTATTTAAGCGATATTGCTTTTTAGCCTTATATAAATCTCGCTCTAGCCTATAATAACGTTTTATAAGATTAATCTCTACCTAATTAATATAGTAGATATCCTGGCTATAATACTAGAGATCCTTAATAGAATTAAAGTATAGGGTATATTAAAGGTCGAGATATAGAGCCGGTTTATTATATAGCCCTTATATATCTGATTTTTTTCGCTTAGCCTCCTAGTATAGGCTCATATACTCTTACTAGCTCTACTTAATTAGGAACTACTAGAACCTCTTCTTAGGCGAGAGCTTAGGATTAAATAGGTAAAAGAAGTATTACCTAGTAGTTGTAATTGTCTTTTGGAAGATAAGTAGGTTTAATTAAATAGGAAGCGACTCGTAATAACTAAGATAATATTAATAATACTCGTGCTATTAAGCCTTACTAGTAATTTATTAATTATATTAGAAGTAAAGCTCTATAAAGCTATACCTCTTAGAGAGGTGAGACTTATAGTATATATAAATATAATACTACCTAGTAGAGGGATTAATACTAGAGAGGTAGAAAAGATATAATTAGCTTAAGCTTCTTAAATAAGGTTAATACTAGGAGATAGGGGAATATAAACTTAATTATTATCCGAGTATAAGATAATATAAGGTAATAGCTATTCACTAGATATAGGCTTAGACGGTACACTATTTAAGGGTTCTCCTAGTATAATATAATTATATTATAGAGCGCGATCCGGCTCTATAGAGAATAAAGAGAGATATATTAGAAGAGCGAAGAGGCTAGGTAATTATATAGAGGGTCTAGGTAATAGATATAGTTAAAGAAGTTTAAATAGGGACTTACTAAGGGCTCTAGCTTAGCTCCCTTAAGGGCAATTTTACGTGGTTAGATAACCTACTATTAGCTTAGTTTATTAGATATAAGTTTATACCTTACTAAATAGAGTTATTATTAGTAATTATAAACCTCTTACCCCTTATTACCTCCTAAAGTCCCAAGCTCTTATAGCCGGTCTCCTAGGGCTATAAGTTCCTTACTAATTTAGATAAAGTCTAAGTAGTATAAGAGGTTATCTTCTACCTTTACGGGTAAGGAGTATAATTACTATAGATTATACTAGAGAGAGAAGCTATAGAAAGTATTAATATAAATAATATAACGTTTCCCGCCAAATATATTTAATTAACTATTAACTATACTTATATTATCTATATATAAGTGAAAAAAGATATTAGGATTAGTATAGCCGCTAAACTTTATTCTCTCTACTATTAAATAGCTATTAGCTTCACTATTATTAGTACCTCCCTAGTTAATATATTATCGAAGAGCCCTTATTATCTATATTAATAAGAGCCTCTCGCCGCTTTATATAGAATATAATATTTGTACCTATTCTAGCGTAATAACCTATATTTACTATCTACTTACTATATGAGCCCGCTATTTATATCTTCCTAGTAGAGCCTTTAGTAGATATAACTTAGAAGAATAGTACCTAGTCTAGCTCCTTTTTAATCCGGAGTTTAAATATAATTCTATCTAGAGGTACTAGGATCTCAAAGATATCTTTAATAGTTTAATAGTCCTAGAAAGCCTTATCCATTATAGTAATAGCTAAGACAGGTATAATTGGATTCGTATATAAGGGTTCTATATTCTCGTAAAGGGTATACTTTAGCCTATAATTATATAAAGAAGTTAATATAATAGCCCTATTAATATATAGAGACTAGAAGAGGTAATTACCTTTTATATAGAGTATATATTATACCTTTTATATCCCTTATAGTACGAATAGTAAGCTCTACTATTCCTTCCTTATTCTTGAAAACTATAAATATAATATCCTATTTAAAATAAGTATAATACTTCTAACTAGTAGCCCTAGAGGTACTAGGGACACTTACCTTATATAGTAATCCGTAGCTACTACTACGCCGCGCCCTAGACTCGAAATATTCCCTTACCCTTAATAATATATAAGTAAAGTTCAAGGATATTATATAATTATAAACGAGGATTCGTAAGTATATATATTAATACTAGTCTTTTTACTAAAGATACTTAGTTAGGATAATTAAATATACTAGTATTATAAAGTATTAAGGTTATTAGTCTTTAGAAAGTCCTAATAACTTTCTTAGTACTCCTTATATATACTAGAAATAGATAATTAGACCTTATATAAATAGGAAGTACAAGTAATCTATAATAATTCAAGACTTATATAATATATAAACTCTAATACTATAGATAAGATTAGTGTACCTCGCCGGGCTAAACTTATATTAAGGTCTACCTATAATTAAAGGATATAGTATATAGATATCCCCTCTCCCTTATTTCGAGTTACTCGTCTAATACCTTCTATAAAGTACTTTATATCACAGTTCTAGTCACCTAATAGCTAGTATAGGAATACGGTATAGGAATACGTATAGAGATATTTAGGATACTAAGCCCTAAGCGGGCTAGCTTACTATAGGTGTACTTAAGCCTATAGCCTCCTATATTCTAGCCTTTCCTTCCTTAGCTTTAAATCGTCTTTATAAGGGACCTTCTACCTTACTTTCCAAGCCCTAAATACTATACCCGTGATACTTTACGTCTATTATAGCTTTTCTAATTTCTATAGTATTTCCGGTTTTAGCTATAAGGGTTATACCTTTATTTCTTATCTTATACCTATTTAGCTAGTATAGGTATAATTAGTAAAGAATTTTGCCCTCTATAGGTATAGTAACTTTATATAGAAACTTACTTATCCTAGAAATCTAATATATAATTATAGTTATTACTAGTACCTTACTCTAGTTCCTTTCGGATAATATTACTATTAATACTAAACTCCGCTACTAGTTTAAGACTATTTACTTCTATATTATCCCAAAATTTCTCTATACTCTACTTTTTTCTCCCTATTTAGTTATTACAAAAATAGTATAAGAAGTAGGGAGTCGAGAAGAATAGTAAGATAAATAAGATAAATAAGATAAATAAGATAAATAAGATAAATAAGATAAATAAGATAAGGAAGAATAGAGAATATACTAGTAAAAGAGATAGTAAAACTCGAGTATTAAGAGAAAAGAAGATTTTGGGGGAGTATAAGGTTCATATATAAATTACTAGAGAAAGACGAGTAAGAAGTATGTTTTATTAAGGCTAGTTTATAGGAAAGGTCTAAAATTAGATCCTAGGTTTTATACGTAGTAATACCTAGAATAGGCCCCCTAAGTAGCTTTAGTAAAAGTTAACTAAAAAGTAAGTACCCCTAGTTAAGAGCGAGTAGGAAAGAGAGGGAGGGAGTTGTGAGAGAGCTAAGGGTAAGTGACGAGAGAGTAAAGCAGTCACGATTAGTTAGCTATAAACCCTATTAGATACTAAGTTTCTCATTTTAATATATACTTATATTAAATACTACCTTAGAGGTAAGAAGAGTAAAGGAGATCTATACTCGTTATAGTTATATATTAAGGTAATAGTAATTAATTAGCTTACTATAGTTTTAACTCATATAATAATATAATATAACTATATACCCTTAGATATAGATAAGAAGCTATACTAGGGCTATTTTAGGGTAGTTACTTAGTATATACTCTAGCTTATATAATAGTATCTCGAATCTATTTCTCTATCGCTATAACTTATATAGGTAGCTTTATATATATAATAGAGTTACCTTATATATATATATATAATATTAAGAGAACTACTAGAAGCCTTATTCCCTTAGACTTCTATAAGTACTAGTACTAGGAGTATACGAGTGTTTTATAGCTACTCCTTAATCTATTATAGACTAGTAGATAATATATAGTAAATATACGAGTATCTTATATAGGCTATATTCTATCTAGAGGGGAAGAGTAACTTATAAAGAAATTACTTATATACTTAGTATATTATATATAGGGCTATATAAGGAGTAGCTATAATTACCCCTTAAAACTCTAAGTATTAATTACTTCCTAAAGTTAAAGACTTCTTAATATTAAAGTAGTAGTAAGTTAATTACTATTACTTACTAGACTTATAATAATAGTCTTAATTATAGTATTAATTCCGGCTTTTATACCCCTTCTAACTATATATACGCCTATTATATTACCTATAGGGTCATAAATATTAATTAATATATGACTAAGTCTACTAACTATCTCTCTTATATAGCTAGAACTTTAGCCTTAATTACTAATTATCTCCCTTATATAGCTATAACTTTAGCCTCAACTACTAAAGAAGTTATTACTAGATAGACTAGAGGTCCTAATATAAGCTTACTTAGCTAAAAAGGCTACTTAGCTAGCTTAGTACCTTATTATATAACTAATTAGATATTATAAGGTACGGAAATAGAAAATACTATAACTAAAGATCTTAAAAGAGTAGCTATTCTATATACTTAAGGAACGACGTGATCTTATAAGTACTATTATAGCTGAGAAAACTAATTAGTTAAATGAGGAGATTATAGTATAGCTAGATAATAAGGATAGGTGAGAAGAGGAAGAGTATAATACTCTTTAGGACGAGTTTAATACTAATAGTTAGAGGTATATTAAGAATATATAAGGGGAGCTATAGGAGAGACTTAAGAGGGAGTATACTAGAGATACTAAGTAATATATACTATAGCTATATATATAAAGTTACTAAAAGCTTCAAGTTTAATATTAGACTTATATAGTCACGTAACTTTATAGAATTAGTTAGCTATAAAAATGCCCTAGGGCCTAAGACTCACAAAGAGTCTTAAGGGATACCTAGGGTATCCGGACTATTACTAGTACCTAGTACTCTTCTTTAGGGTAAGAGTATAATATGTTCTATAATAGGTAACTTATTATAGACTACTTAACCTAAAGTTAAGTAGGAATCTAAGGGCTAGGCCTATAATTCAAGACCTATTAAGGTTATTAAAGCTCGCTAGCTAGTATTATAAATTAGGAAACCTAAAATCTATTTAGGGGGACTTATATAGTATATCTCCTTATTTATTCCAATATTTATACGTAATTCCCGAGAGCTTAACTATTACCTAGAAAGCCCCTAAAGGGAATAAGGAGTAAGAAAGCTAGACTAATACCTTTGAGACTAAGGCTTTAATAAGCCTAAAAAGCTTACTAATTCTTCCAAAGATACCTAAGCTCCTAGGATCTCCTTAGTAATAAAGCTGAGTTAAAGCCTAGGATAAAAATTTTAAAGTAAGAGTTTATATAGTACTACTCATATAACTCGAGCTAATAACTACTAAGAGTTTATATAGTACTACTCGTATAACTCGAGCTAACGACTAGTAATAAGCTAACGACTACTAATAGTAAGTACTAATTTTCGTTATATAGTATCACCTATATAACTATATAGCTAATAAGTTCCTTAGCTATTAGCTAAGACTTATTAACTAGTGAGACGAGATTATAAAGTAGGTACTCTTCTCTAGACTACCCTATAAGGTATTAGGCCTTAGAGCACTTATCGAATATAATAAGTCTCCTAAGTTTAGTATAAGAGAAGAGAGTATTAGTACTATAGTCTAGCCTAAAGGCGCCTATTATCCTTTTATACCTAATTTAATAAGAATTAGGAGTACTTATACTTTAACTCGAGGGATAATTAGGACGTTTATATAGACTTAGGTTAGTAGTTTTCTCTATAGAGAGAGAATATACTAGCTCACTCACGCTATAATTCTATTTATAGGAAGACTCGCGGTAACTACTATAAAGAGTATAGAAGTACCCGAGGTAAATACTATTTAAGTCCTAACCTAAAATAATAAAAGGGAAGTTTAATAAAAGGGAAGTAAAGTATATAAAATAAAATACTCGAGTATTAAATAAATAGAAAGCCTAATTATAGGTTATAAGAACTAGTACTAACTAGGTATATATATGAACTAGTACTAACTAGGTACACGTACGAGGACAGTAAGTTGAAGTCGAAGTCGAAGTCGAAGTCGGAGGTAAGGTAAGGAGAAGGGAGGAGAACTAAAGACTAAGTTAGTATATATTCCAAATTAATAAAGAATAGGGGTACTTAGTAATAGCCTAAAGGCGTGTGAGGTTATAAGGGAGAAGAAGAAGAGGAGGCTTATTTCCTATAAGAATAAGTTAGTATATATTTTAAGACAAGGAATAAGGGGTACTTAGTAATAGCCTAAAGGTATATAAGGTTATAGGTATTATAAAAGGGGAGGAGGAGTTATTGAAATCTAAGGGAGAAGAACTATTTTCTATAAGAAGAAGTTAGTATATATTCCAAATAAA
>JAJTUS010000395.1:0-22961 GCA_021399465.1 Hyaloscypha sp. PMI_1271
AGTTATAGTTATAGTTATAGTTAAAAGAAGGAAGCTTTTCGTATTACGAAGAAGTCCTTAAATAAAAGTAGGGAACTACCTAGATTAACTACTAAAAATTTCGCGCTAATCCTAATTAGAATTGATGTAACCGGTTACCTCACTTTCCTAGGAATCTGAGAATAGCCTCAAAGAACCTAGAACATTTTTATAGGTTTTTCTATACGAATATCTTAACTAATATTCGATTTGAAGCTATTTAAAGCATTTTAGACCTATATCTAATAAGTAGCGTTAATCTTATAGGGTAACGCCTTAGTATTCTAAATAGGCTAATTAGAGCGTGTATCCCTATAAACGAAATCGCGATTACTACCTAGCCCCTACCTCCGAGCTATAATTACGGTCATAACTCTTACTTAATTAGACGCCCTCCGAATTAGGCCCGTATAATAAAACTACCTCCTAAGATACTAGAAGTTTACTTTGACGAAGTCGAACGCGTTTTTACTAGGATATATTAATAGATCTTAGGGGCTAAGATCCTTAGAGGGGAGTATACTATAATATATAGCGGGTTACACGTGACATTGGCTCATGTGATATACCTCGGCTCTCGGGTAGTATAGTCGGCGATTAGGAGGATTAACGATTCTATTATATCACAGGAATACCACTAATTAGTAGGCTAGCTAGTACTTATTAATTACTAGATTATACGTACGTCATTCTAGGCTCCTATTTATAGGAGCCCTCCCTAGACCTCTAAGGAGGGACAGAGATTAGTTCTATACTAAATTTGATACTAGTGATTTTTAATACCACAACTCTGATTCTACCTATTACCTTATTACCTACTAATAACCACCTCACAATTAATAAGAGATAAGGATATAGAGGAAGTATAGATAAAGAAGGACTATAAATACTAAGAAGGAAAAGAGTATTTCGATACTACTTATTAGATTCGATTAAAGCCTATTACAAAGGACGATTTAGTACTAGTATATAACGTTAAGCTAATAGATTAAGATAAGTCGAGGAGTATGAAGTTATTATATAGATAGTTAAGACTATATAAAGTCAAGAAAGCGAATTAACTAAAGGGATACTATATACTTAAGGAGCTTAATAAGACTAAACTTCGATAGATATATACTAGAAATTAGCTTAAGTAATTCGTTAAGAGAAAAGGTTTCTAGTATTCTTCTAAGGATTACATTAGACTAGAGCTAAAGCTAGTAAATAAGTAATTTAAGACCGATTCTAAGCTTAAGAGAGAAGCTATTAAGGAGTATAATGAACTAAATAGTACTTAAGAGATTAAAAAGGTAACTAGAGTTATTATATATATTCCTATATTACTAGAATTAGAGAGAGTAAAGTATATATCTTTTATAAAAGACTAGAAGGAAGTATTAGATAAGGGTAAAGCTCCTTAGGTGAAAGAAGTAGTTTTTCTTATTTATATATTCTATTCTAAGTTAGAGTTAAGAGGTTTAGAGTATTATATTCCTTAGGACTAGACGAATATTAGTATTATTTTATTTCTTACTATTATTATATTCTATCTAGACGACTTTACTAGTAGAGACCTTAATTACTAAAACTCTAGAAAGCGAATTTAATTATAACTAGATTAAACTCGAAATAGATAGAGGGTCATAGGAGCTTTTCTGAGCTTCGATAACCCGGGCTATATTAAGGTAAATACTTATTTCTATGAACTTATTAAAGATTAGAGAACTAGGGGAAATAGGAGTCTTTTATATACCTTCTAGAGAGGAATCGATATTAAGCTAGTAGTTCTTGAGATATTAGAAAAGAGATCCTTTAGATTAGATAAACTAGAATCACTTATATATATATTAATTAGGGAATATAAATAATAATAATAACGATAATAGTAACTCTCTAAAGTATATTAGGAATAATAGCCCGGAACTCTAGTATATACTATATAACTCTACTTATATATATAAAGCTTTCTTTTTTTTAAGACCCTTTTACTAATTAGGAATACTAATTCTTTACTAAGGACTCCTGGATTTTCTAGAAAACTAGGACAAGTAATTACTTTTATTATTATAAACGAGTTTACTATTATATTATTCCTTTTAGGGAGACGTCGTCTAAACTTTATAGGTGCCTTCGATACCTAGAGCTATAATTACCTACTTTCTTAGTATTTAGTTCTTTTACTAGTGATTTCTTCGATTCTATAAATAAAGTAATGTGATAAGGATTTAATTATTATATGGATTTCGGACTATATATAGGTATTAGATACGTGAGGGGTAGTAGAATAGGAGGTAAGGACTTAAATAATAGAAGTAGTACTCTAAAGACTCTTAGTACTAATAGTAAAGTAGTAGGAAGGATCGAAAATAAGAAGCTTAAAAGGTTAATATATTATCTAAACTAATCGTATATATAAATAGAAGTCTTATATAACCCTCTAACTAGCGCCTATAAGCCTAGAAAGTAGGACATGTGATAGTAATTACTAGATATAAGATAAGACAAAAAACCCTATTATATAGCTCCTCTCTTATATTCTTAATTATCCCTTAATTAAGGTAAAGAAAGAAACCCTATACTTCCCCTTCCTATTATATATATTATTTATAATCCCTAGAAACTTAAAGTAAAGAAAGGAAGATATACTCTTATAGCTAGAAAGAAATAAGTCTAATCTCCCCCTCTAAGTCCCCTAGATATCTAATATTCTCCCTCCCCTTCCCTAGAATAAGATTCCTAGTACCTCGCCCTTACTTCCTAACTCTTTATATGTTTTTTATTCTTCCCTTTTTCTTATCTCGAGAATCCTCTATCCTTCTTATAATAAGCTAGGAAAATATACTTTTATTCCTCCTCTCCCTTTTTATTTAATACTTTTATCTAATATCTTATACCTTCTATAATAGGACTTATAGGTATGAATTATCTATGAATTACCTCTTATATAACTACTTCTAAAAGAGGAAGACCCTATACTAAGATTAGATAAACTTGTCACGAGACCGGGTCTCTGGGCTTGGAAAGCAGGTAGAGTGGCTCTATTCCGAGGATACTAAACTAAGGAGGGAAGCTCTGAATACAGGAGCTCTGGTGTTCTAATACTAGTGACAGCCGCATACGTCATCGCTGTCACGTGACGCTAAATTTCCTAGCGAGCGGCACGCGTCACTCCACGCGTCACACTACCCCCCCCCTTTAGAAAGCTCAGTCCCTGAGGCTTTCAGGTCGAAAATAGCTCCATAGCTTACATAAATCGTACAGTCTCGTATGCCCTACTTCCTACGTCCCCTATCTATGCGGTCTACTAGCTCCTGATATGCTTGCTCCTCCAAGTCAGAATCTGAACCATAATCAGAATCAGGGCCATAAGGTCTAATTGAGAGAGCAGAATCAGAATCGTAATCTACTAGGTAGATCATAACCTTTCTACCGTTCTCACCCACCATAACCTTTGGTCCTAGCTTTAGTATCTTCTTGTATAGCTGAATATCACAGTCCTTCACCCAGTGTTCCCTACTACCACAGCGTACACAAACGCCCTGCTTTCTACGTAGCTGGCGTTCTGCCGGGGATATAGATCGTGCTCGACTGTTCGTGGAAGGAGAGGAGGAGGAGGAGGAGGAGGATCGTAGAGGCTCGGTGATCGCACTGATGGTATTGATAGCTGACATATCCATAGTATCGTGGTCTCTGCTTGACTGGTAAGGCTTCTTCTCAGAGTCGCGGTGTTCGTACGTGCTAGAGCGTCCAGCTAGCTATTGTACTGTCTCGATGAACTTGGCGTAGGTTCGAGGGAGGTTTAGCTGCTATGCTAGCCTACTCTTAATCGTGGTATTAAGTCCTTAACGAAAAGCTACAATCTTATTGACGTCGTTCCAGTCTTGTCCTCGTGCTTTATAGAGGATACGCTCGAACTTAGCAATAAACGCGTGAAGCGATTTAGTACCTTGCTTGAGAGAGTATAGCTTGTCCTCTACTTCCTGCACCTTGTTCGGATTCGAGTAAACGCGAGAGAGTTGATCGAGAATCGAGGTATAAGCCCAGCTTTGATCGTCTTTAGCTTGGGAGAGCTGAGGGAGAACCATAGCTTGAACGTGTGAGTCGAGATTGAGGTAGACGTAGTAGAATTAAGCCGTGGGATCGCCGATAGCTTCGCCGTCGACTCGTAGCTTAGCCTTAATTAAAGGGAGCCAGGTATCGAACTTGTGTGCCTGGCTATTGAATTTCTCAGGGTCTAGGAGGGAGGATCGTGGCTTCTGGTTCGTAGAAGGACGAGTTCGTAAGAGAAGGAGCTCGTTGCCTTGATTCTGAATAACCTCAGCTTGACGTCGAACCTCTGTTTGGAGCTCTGTGATCGCAGTGGCAATCTGAGTCTGTGAAGGTTGCTCTATTGTAGTATGTCGGAAAGAGGAAGGAGGGAATCGAGGGAATCGTGATCTTGAAGTAAGAGAGAGCCCAATAAGCTCTTGATCTCTGGTGTGTGTGTGTGTGGTTCCGTAACCGTGTGTCTCGATAGCGCTGTCGCAAGAGGAATTGCCATAAAATCGCACGCGTGCGCAAGAGGACTTGAGAATGAGTTTAGTATAATGTCACGAGACCGGGTCTCTGGGCTTAGAAAGCAGGTAGAGTGGCTCTATTCCGAGGATACTAAACTAAGGAGGGAAGCTCTGAATACAGGAGCTCTGGTGTTCTAATACTAGTGACAGCCGCATACGTCATCGCTGTCACGTGACGCTAAATTTCCTAGCGAGCGGCACGCGTCACTCCACGCGTCACAAAACTTCCTTACCTTAAAAAGCCTTCTCTCCTTATTTTCCTTAACTTCTTCCTTCTTCTAATAATAACTTTAACCTTACCTTTCCTTTATCTATATTCGACTTTTATATCCCTCAAATATTATATCTAAATCTCCTAGTAATAATAGCTCTATAGAAATCGACGAGAGGGTACTAAGCTAAAATCCTTATAATATAATACCTAAGAACCTCTTTCCTATAATAATTAAAGATAGTATTATTAAATTAAATAAGTAATAGATATATCTTTCTTTATTCTCGTATAATTCTTACCTTATAATTCTTCGTTTTTCCTAGATCTTATCTCGCTTTACTAATTAGTTCACTATTCCTCCCTTAGTTATTAATCGCTTTGAAAAGTTCTATACTCTTAATACTCGTAATAATAGTACTAATAAGCTAGTAGACAGTAATTATACTTGTTCCTATACTTAATAACTTAAAGCTATAGCTATAATAGGCTTCGGACTTATATACTATAGTAAAGAAGCTTATATAAACTACTAGAATAATAAGTCCTACTTTAAGGAATACTATAAATCTCGTTCTCTTAGTTATAGCTATAGTAGATACCTCTAGAGATAGGACTCTTATAGATATTCTTTTAGTACGAATCCCCCTTTCTTAACCCCTCTTAAATCCAGGTACTAATAGTAGTAGATCCTAACTAGAGAGATAAGCCTATAGTTCCTTAGCCTAAATAAGCTCCTCCTCTTCCCCTACTAAGTCCCGGTAATTATAAAGGTATAAGAGTAACTAATATCGCTGATTAAGTTATATTACCTAAAGAGAGCTTATCCTTATACCCTCTAATTCGTTATTCTTAAAAGAGGCTATTATTAGTAGAGAAATCTTACTACTAGCGTTAAGCTTTGAAATAATAGAACTTATTAATTTTATATTATTTCTTAGGCTTTATTAGTGTTTTTCTATAAAACCTTATATATAAATATTATATACTTAAAACTATAGCCTATAATTCTCTATCTTTTCTCTCTTTTCCCTAATTCATTAACTAGTAAAATAATATTTTCCCCCTTCCTCTTACCCCCTTCTTATCTATTTCTTTTCTAGTAGTAAAATACCCGAAGACCTCCTCTCTCCCTAGGAATTTAGAATTCCCTCTATATATATAAAGAGATTAGTATAAAAAGGTAAGGTTTATAAAGTTTATAGAATAGCGAAGGCTTTCTTTCTGATTTCTTTCTCCCCTTACTTATCTCCTTCTTACTTATTCCTTTTCTTATAGTAACTTTCCTGAAGACTTCTTCTTTCCTAAGGAACTCAAAAATTTTCTCGTATATATAAGGGAATAGGTATAAAAAGATAAGGTTTATAAATTTCGTAGAATAGTAAAAGTCTCCTCCTAGATTAGTACTCTCTATTTCCTTTACCTTATACTTTCTGCTTACTATTTAAGAAGAACTATTAAAGTATCTTACTCTTATCCCTAGGCTCCTTATATATTCTCTTTTCTTAGCTTTTGATATCTATAAGAATCCTCTATCTTTCTTATAATAAGTCGAGAAAATATATTTCTAGCCCTCTTCCTTTATCTAATCTATTATCTAATAACCTTTTATCTAATATTCTCCCTTACTCCTTCCTAGAATAACTAGTTCTTTCTCGTATATTTCTATTATATTATTTCCCGCTTCTAGCTACTTCTATTCCCTTCTCCCCTAAGGCCCTATATTACTCTTCCTATTATATAATTCTACCATCTTTCCTCTCCTTCTTCTAATAATAACTATTGGTATGGTTTCCCGGAGATCATGTGACTTATGTCACATGACCTCGCTTCCTGTATATAGGAAATGGGACATGGGACATGGGACATGCGGGAAACGGGACATGCCAGACACTAGCACTAATTAGGCTTAGCGTATTTAGGGATCGCATATCAGAACCTCGATACTATGATCCCTACTTATAAGAATAACTTCACTAACCTACGCAATTAGCATTCCACGACTACGTGACGGTGCTACGCGTTACTAGTGAACCGACACTGATTAGTTTATATATATAGATTAGAGATAAATTGATTACGCTAAAGAAGTATCCGGTAGCCTATAGTAACATTGATTAACTCTACGTCGAAGGGGGGAATTACCGTTAACTCCACGAAAAAGTATCCGGTGGCCTAAGGGGAGATGACTCTAGTTCTTACTAATCAATAAGCGGTCAGCCATTTGACTATCTATTTAGTCTATTCGACCCTACTATCCTTCATCCAACTTCATTTGGCACCAAGACTACCTTCTTAGTAACCAACTTTCTACTTGTATACTACTATAGCCCTTCCTCCGGGAACGTACGCCCCTGAAGCCCTATAAGTTCTTTAGCTCCTGCTTCGATTTTACTATTAAGTTGAGCCCCTTTGAGCTTCAGAACCCCTCCGGAAACCTCGATATTTCGTACCCTAAATTTCCTATCACGGACGAAATATTTACGAACCTCGACTCTATAACTAATAAGTCTAATACCTCTTTACGAATTACCTCCGAACCCCTCTTACTATAAACCACACATATATACTAAGAAGGGCTTAGCCCTAAAGGTTCGGGATAGCGAACTAATAGGATAGATATAAGTAGATAGAGAAGTAGAAGGAGGGTATTAACTTAGAAGCCTCTAATAAGGACGATATCCTAGATTACCTTAATACTAGATTATTCTAGTATAAGGTAGAAAAGTCAACTAATAGAGACCTCTAGGAGCTATATAAGGAGGACTTTACTAACTTCGATATTAACACATTTAGCTTACTCGAATAACGAGATCTACGTCGACTACGAGCTATCTTACGATACGGTGGTATCTACGTTGAATATAATAGGAAGTTACTTACTATTACATAGTCCTTAGTTAACGTGATTTAGGAGGAAGAATAATACGTATAGACTACGGACGATATTATCGAATACTAATAAGATATCGAGGCAGGCCCTATAACCTCTTTATATATATCACTTGAGAACGGTATTACAAGAAATCGACGTATTAAACCAATCGTCGTATATACCCCTTAACCACCACCTCTACTATATTAACCTCAACCTCTACTACTACCACCGCCGGAATAAGGCCTATAGAACGTCTATTAACCTCCCTAGTAACCCCTTTATTAACCTCCCTAGAACGTTAACCTACTACCCCCTCCGCTCCCGCCACCGCTCTAACCACCACTTCTACCGCTTGTACTACCTCCGAATAATGCCCAGTTAAGCTTAGCCAGAAAGCTAATCGGGGAAGTCGCCAGAATCTATACTAAGGAATAGAAATATAACGGAACTAATAGTAGTTTTGACTATAAACTCACTATCTTCCTTAATATCTATTAATATATAGACCTCCTATAGGAGGTACTTATAAGAGCTTTCCCTACTATACTAAAGGGTCTAGTATAAGACTACTTTTATAATAACTAGCTATCTCAACGAACCTATGAAGTAGCTTATACGAATATTCGTAACTTCTTCGAAGGTCCCAAATATTAATAACGAAATCTAGATAAATGGAATACCACTAACTTGAGTTCTATAATAGCCAAATACCCTAAAAAGTCAACGTTTGAGGTTATTTAGATCCTAATTAATGACTTACGCTAGTTATAGTATAGACTTATACCCGCTTTACGAAGCACCGAATTCCTCTATAATAAGATTATCACCGCTTACTAAGGCTCTCTAGTATACCGATACGTAGTTTCAGACCCTCCTATGGATCTCGGCTAGCTTATCTATAAGCTATAGTCCTCTATTACTACATATGAGAAGGAGTAATAATAGATTAATAGCGAATCCACCTTCTTTACTAATTAACGATTCCACTCAAATAACCGTTAGTTCAGAAACTATCGAAATGACTATAGTCGTAGTCGCGGAAGCGGAAATCGTAACGACCACCGTAATAGCTACTCGAATTCCTATAAGCCCCGCTATAGTAATAGCGATTCGAACGCCCCGAAGTCGTACTTTATATACAAGAAACTAGACTATCACTCCTGGAAGTATTCGCTAGAGGAATAATAAGAGGAAAAGGCTCGATTTAGAGCTAGAAACCTCTATTAGTTCAAGGCCCCGAACTCCCGAAACTTCAATCGAGACTTCAGTCGTTCCTACCTCTAATATATAGCCTATATAGAGGGCGAATAGGAAATATATTAGAACACTAAGGATGATCTAGGTAATGATTTTGAGGCTCTTTTAATAGATATAATCGACGATATAGATAAAGTAGAAGTAGAGGACGAATACTAATACTTAGATTCCTTCTTCACTTCTATTGAGAGTCTCCTAGCTACTTTGGACATATAACCACCTGACGATTAAGCTCTTGACATATGAACCCCTGAAGTACTAATAACTATAGCTAATAGCCTTATAGATGAACTTACCTCTCTTTCCTTTATATACTAGTTAATAGGTGAGAACCACACCATAGAACCTAAAGAACTACTTATAGAGGACACCTAGACCTTTATAGTAAGAGGCATATCTAGATACGGTAGTTAACGCTTTTATGGAATCATAATCGATACCAGAGCCTCCAAATACTTAACTACTAGTCTCAATCAATTCCAAGCTCTATAGTGAACTAATAATAGCGTCGCGCTCGACGAGAGCACTAAAGGTCAAGTTATAGTCTACTTTAGTATAGGCTCTTCTACCTCTATTAGTTCTATAGTTATAGAAACACTAATTAAGTAAGTATAATTCTATATTATACTCTTAAAGACTCCATTTCTACTTAGCTTAGACGATATAGACAAGCTATAAGTCTACTTTAATAATCTCACTAATTATATCGTTACTTCTACTAGACGTCATATACCTGTCGTATGACGTTTCGGCTACTCTTTTCTGCTTTGGAATAATACATTATAAAGCCTCATTTCCGAATCCTTTACTTATAATCTATACTTCCTTATAGAGACTGAATTACGACGTCTCTATTACCGATTCGGCTATCTATTAGTTAGTAAGCTCCGAAACTTACTAGAACGAGCTAGCTACGAAGTCGATATAGAAGCCCTAGAATACCTTACGAAATACTATGAGTAATACTAGAAGAACGGCAAATCACCTAGTTAATTTAAGTTTAACCTGAGAGACGATATTAGCTTTAACCTCTCGATTATCGTCGATATATTCTATATCCTCAGGAAGCCTATTCTCTATATCGTCGACGAGGGTACTAGATATCACGGGGGCTATTAGCTCTAGAATATTAGTGCTATATATACCTAGGATACCCTAAAGATGTACTAGATTAATACCTATTTAGGTCCTCCTAATTAGATCGTAGTAGACGCCGGAAAGTAGTTCACTAGTAAGGAGTTCGCTCAACTTACAAATACGATAGGAATAAAGGTGAAAATCGTCCCTATAGAAGCTCATAACTCTATAGGAATCGTTGAACGCTACTATGGGCTAGTTCAATGAGCTTACTTGATTATCGTAGCCGAAATCAAGGGAATTAGTAAGGAGATAGCTCTATAGATAGCCTTTAAGGCTCTTAATAATACCGCGGGAATTAGTGGGATCGTTCCTATACTCTTGGTCTACGGCGCACTACCTCGATTAAGCGAATATGATACTCCCGTACCTACTATTTCCTAATGTACGATAGCCCTAAAGAAGGCGATAGCGGAGATTCAGAAGCTATGAGCCAAGCGCTAAGTCGAAGACGCCCTGAATACACATAATAGCCCCTCTACGAGTAATATCCACGAGCTTATACTTAATTCGAACGTCTTAGTATAGCGCGAGGGGAATACAGGTCAACTAGGTAGTTAGTAGGGACTATATAAGCTAGTGGCAATAGAAGGGGAGTCGTATATACTAGCTTTACCACGCGGTAATACTACCTTCCGCTTAACCTCTATAAAGCCGTTCCACGTAGGAGACATTAAGGCTAGTTCTAAGGGTCCTAAGGACGATCCTGAATACTATAGCGAAGGTGACGGCGAAGGTAATACGGGCATAATTCCTCCTACTATACTACCTATTCCACTAAAGCGTAGTAGAGGTAGACCCCGTAAGAACCCTAATGTAACGGTATTCCTATAGGACGACGAACTATACGAGGATTCCTATTAAACTGAAGTCACTAGCCTCCTAGAAAAGGGTGTATTTGAGGTCATTCCTAGATCTCAGGTACTATAGGAGGTACGTATCTTCAACTCCCGCTTCGTTAACGAGATTAAGAATAAGGGGACGGATAGAGAGCTCAAGAAGTTAAGACTAGTCGTTTAAGCCTATAATAATAGTAAGAAACATATAGTATTAACGTAATTACTAACTATCCAACGAATTAGCTAGAGAGTCATCCTCTATATCGCCGCTATAACCGTAGGAACCACTAGACTATACCTACGGGACATATCGCAAGCCTACGTTTAGTCGTCGACCTTACTAAATCGCGATTTCTATATTAACCCACCTCCTGAGCTTACTAATTAACTGAATCTAGAGGCTAGTTCGGTATTAAAGGTCGTAAAACTACTCTATGGAGTGCCGGAAGCCGGAAACCACTAGTTTAAGACTTACTATTCTCACTACCTAAACGAGCTAGCTATGGAATAGTCGACTTACGACTCGTGCCTGCTCTATAGCAACTACCCCTTTGGTATCGTCGGCCTTTAGACTAACGACACTCTATTCGTGGGAGACGACAACTTTGCTAAGGTAGAGCATCTAAAGCTCTAGGAGGCTAATTTCCTAGCTAAGGAGCGTGAACGCCTTACGACTAACTATGATCTCAAGTTTAATAGAGGTATTATTCGTACTAACTCTACCGGTATTACTCTCACGTAGGAACACTAGTGTAGTAACCTCTACCCGGTAATAGTCAAGAACACGATTACGACTAGTAGTAGGGGTATTATATATCGAAACCTCACAATCAAGGAATAATACGTCGCCTAGCGAGCTCGGGGAGCATATATCGTATTAACTTACTAACTAGAGGCTTCGTACGACTACTTAGTAGCCGCTTAAGCTATTGAACCTACAGAAACTGACGTCAAGGCCCTTAATAAGCGTATTTAATAGCAAATCGAAAATGCCGCCAGAGGACTACGTTTCGTGAAGCTAGATAAGGAGTCCTTACGCCTAATCGTCTTTATAGACGCCTCCTTCGCAGGAAATCGAGACCTTTCTTCTTAGATCAGATACGTTCTAGTTCTAGCGAATAGCTCTAGACGCGCTAATACGATCTACTAGTCCTCTACGAAGTACAAGAGAGTCACTAGAAGCGTTCTAGCCTCTGAACTTTATAGCATAGCTCACGGCTTTAATATAGGCGGTTTAGTCAAGTCCACGATCGATAAGGCCCTCGAAATCGAAGTCCCGCTAGTCGTCTACACAGATTCCAAGTCCCTCTACGAATACCTAGTTAAGCTAGGAACCACACGAGAAAAGCGACTTATGATCGACGTAATGTGCCTCCGTTAGGCTTACGAACGACGAGAGATTACGGAGGTCAAGTGGATTAAGGGAGAGTTAAACCTGGCCGATTTGATGACGAAATCGAAGCCTATGAATGCCCTCAAATACCTACTTGATACGAACACTATATAATTGGACGTGAAGGAATAGGTCGAACGCGGATAAGGTGAATAGAGGGGCATATGGGTAGGAAATGGGCGTATGGGATAGAGATACTAATAGGGACACATACACTGAGTACTTAGGGATAGTCTGGCACTAGGCCGGATTAGGAAATCTGCATACGAATAGGGGACACTGTTTTTCGTGCGTTTTTAGCACTTTTGCGTCGGTTTTTCGCGTTTTTCAGGTAGTTGCTAGTGTTAGTATAGTTTCCCGGAGATCATGTGACTTATATCACATAACCTCGCTTCCTGCATATAGGAAATAGGACATGGGACATGGGATATACGGGAAACGGGACATGCCAGACACTAGCACCAATTAGGCTTAGCGTATTTAGGGATCGCATATTAGAACCTCGATACTACGATCCCTACTTACAAGAACAACTTCACTAACCTACGTAATTAGCATTCCACGACTACGTGACGGTGCTACGCGTTACTAGTGAACCGATAATAACTTTAACCTCTAATTACCTTTATCTTTACCTGACTCTCTTATCCTCCTTTTATTAGCTCCAATTATCCTCTTAGCCTCTATTTCACTATAGCGAGTAATAGTAATATCTAAGTTATTATCTCTCCTCTATTTTAAGCTCTTATAGTAGTGAAAAACGGTATTATGATACTAAATAAGTAAGTAGTATATCTTTCTTTATTTCTATATAAGTTTCTTCTTATAATTCTTCGTTTTTCCTAGATCCTATCTCATATACCTACGGAGTATATTCTAGGCCCTAGTACTTATTTTAAGGCCACTTATATCCTTTATAGAAATGATATCTATTAGTCCTATATAGAAGGTAATTATAGCTTGTTTAATACTTAGGAACTTAGTATAGTAGTCATATAGGGCTTTGGAGTTAATTGCCTCGATAATAAAGCTTATATAAGATACTAAGATACTAATAAATTCTAGTACTTTAAGGTTTACTAATAACAGGTTTCCTATATAGTTACTTATATAAATTACCTTCGAATATACTATAAAAATGAATATTCCTTTTATATAACTCTCTTCTCCTAATTCCTACTTAAATCTAGGTCTTAATAATAGTAGATCCTGACTTCTAATCCTTATATATAGGAGTTTAGTAGAAGTAAGCTCCTCCTCTTCCCTTACTAAGTCCCGGTAATTATAAGGGTATAAGAGGTATAAATAAGGCTAATGGAATCGCGCTAAATAAGAATATTACTTCTAGTTACCTCTTATTCTATTATTCTTAAGGGTTAGGACTATAGGTTAAGATAATTACGGTGTCTTCTAGTAATTAAACTCATTGATTTCTTATTTACTAGTATACTTTATTAACTTTTCCCTGTGAATTCCTATATATAACTATCATATATATAAAAGAATACCCTCGTATTAACCTAAAACCCCCCTCTTTATTTACTTTTTTCCTAACTTATTAATTAGTAAAATAACATCTTCCCTTACTCTCCTATATCCTCCTTATATCCCTGTTTTTCTAAAAGAATTAAATATAAGAAATACTTTTCTATATATAAGAAATAACCCCCTTATATATAATAATTGCCTTATAAAGTCCTCCCCTCCTTTATTTTTCTTACTCTCCTTATCTAGGCCTAATAACTACTATAAGCCTAGCTCTAGCAGGAATATAAGTACGATTCTCCTTATATATAATATCCTCTTCTCTTCTCTACCTTTCTTATCGAGTTATAATTTAATCTTCTAGTTCTGAATCTATATCCTCCTCTTCTAGTACCCCCCTTTCTATACCTGGAAATAATACTTCTAAGCGAGCCTAAGCGCTTCCTTAAACTAGACTATAGATCTATTCTAAGATCCCTTTATCTCGGTGACGTGGATTATACGAGGTCTCTAGGCTCATACCTCGGAAGATAAACTTCTTGAGATAGCTAATAGCTATAGTTCTAGCTTAGAGGGTACTATCTAACTCCGTGATTATAAATATACTAATAGCTTAGCTTGCCCTAAAGATCCTAAAGGGACCTTTCTAATAATAATAGAGCTTTATGGAATAATCGTTATCTAATCTAGTATTATAGAGGAGGATAATATCCCTAATAGAAAAGTACTTAGGGAGCCTTAAGATATAACTCTTATTAAATACTTCCTTCCCTTACTCTTAATAGTAGCGAATAGCTAAAAGTGCTTTATTTAAGTCTATATCCCGTTACTCTAGCTATTATACGTGTATAGCTAGTAGATTAGAAGTAGAAGAAACCTTATACTAAGGTAATATATTCTAGGTGAGGTAGTCTAGATTAATAGGTAAAAGACTTTCTCGTCCCCCTTTAAGGTAAAAGGGGGTATAACTTATAGTAACTTTAGCTATAATTCGATTTACCTAAAGTATAACTAAAAGGTAGAAAACCTAATTATTAATACTACCTTCTATAGCCTTAGTTAAACTAGTAATTATAAGCTTATACCCCCTCTTAATTATTCTATTAGCTTAGGGGTTAAAAGTAGAGGTAATAATATAGCGAATCCCGTATATACTCGTAAGTTCAATTATAATAGTATTATTGTTCTTAGGCCCTCTATCCGTAACTAGCTTAAGGAAGACCCTATATTAATAGATAACCTCCTTAAAAATGAACCTAGTAATAGATTTAGTATTAGTACTCTTTAGTACTCTCCCTTTAACTTATCCCGAGCCTTCTCCCTAAACTAATATAAGCTTGTCTTTACCCGAATATAAAGGTATATGAACTATATCTAAGGCTACTTTATACTATAATAACTCTACCTAAGTAGGGTATAATTCACTATTTACCTTTATATGAGCTATAAGTTAATAGTACTCGTAGCTTTTCATATATGTCTTTATATCTTAATATTACCCTTTCTACTAGAAGTAATTAGTAATTTTGCGGAAAGTAGCCTCCCTAGGCTTATGACCCCTAGCCTTATATATAGCTATCTTAATGTCTTCTCGCTCCTCTAGAGAGTCTATTACCTTCTTAGGTATATCACGATTTCGCTAGAAAAGCGTCCGATCTCGTATAAGAAACTTGACTATATCGTTTTTGAATAGTCTATATTCTGCCGTGCTTTGTTTAATAAGCTATTCGAGTATAGTGAGCTAGCGAGTATACTATTAGTGGCGTATGGAATAAAAGCCTTCTAAGTAAGGAATAAGCTTAGGTTATACTTAAGTAATAATACTTAAGTGAGAGGGTACTTCGTGAGTAAGTAAAGGTAAGCTTTCTATATAGATAGGAGTAATCCTTAGAGAGAATAGCTAAGTATCTACAAAATCCTTAATATCTTCCTCTTTACTATTCTCTTCCTCTACCTCTAGGATTATATATAGTCGATGAGATAAACTATTAGTCGTTATATATTTCTTTTCCGATATATGTTTAATATTAAAGTTAAATAGTCTAATCTAAGTAATTCACCTTATAAGTAAGGACCTAGGTAGATCTGAAGTAGCCTTATTAAGCTATATAACTAGAATATTAGCGTTAGTTTCTAAGAGGAACTTTATACTATAGAGCTAGCCCTTATATTTCTTAAGTGCCTTTAGAATCCCTCGGTATTTACGCTTTATAGTATTATAGGATACTTCTACTTAACTCTAATAACTACTCTCATATTATATAAGGTAATATTCTCTATTATACTAGCTAATCTATATTAAGACTATGCCCTATCTAGTAAGACTAGTATTTACCGCGAGAATAATTAACCTAGCTCCTAGTAAGAAGTCTAGGGTAACTAAAGTAGGCGAAGAGGTTAAGAGTATTTTAAGGGTATCTATAGTAAGCTAATACTCGTATATCTAAATAAATACCTAATTCTTCTAGAAAAGCTTATAAATAGGAGCTATAATCTTAGTAAAGTATTTAATCTAGATCCGGTAATAGATATATATACTAATAAAGGTATAGGCTTATATAATATTACGGGGTAGAGGCTACTCTAAGATCTTAATGATTTTCGCCGTTTTTAGTAATCTCTCTTTAAAGGAATAGATATAGCTAATGATTTGAATACTATTTATATACTACTATGATTTTGGTTTAGATATAGTTAACCTAGCCCTCTCTAGTAACATAAGGACCTGATCTAGGCTTTAAATATATTCTTATACGAATCTCTGGATCCTAGGTAAGTCTTTAGCGTTATTATAAGTAGTTAAGGGACCCTTAACTTTAATATCGTTAAGGTAAGCTATATAAACTAAGGGTATTAAGTCCTAAAGGATATAGTATATAATTCGAATAAACTAAGCGACTAAGTTTATAGCTCCTTAGAGGATCCTCGTATAAGGAAGAAGCTTATATAATATTATAAACCCTATTATATCCTTATACTTCTTAGCTAAAGGGAGTTAGTTATAGCTAGAGAAGTAGTTAACTAAGCTTGTAATTATATAGCTAGTAAAGTATTCTAAGAACTCGTCTATACTTGGGGGTAAATTAGTATCCCTAATTATGACCTTATTTATATATAAAGCTGCCTATACTATATAGTACTTAGAAGTCTCCTTCTTTCTTACTAGGAAATAAGGATTTTAATAAGGACTATTATAACGTTTAAAGATACCTGTATTTAGACGTTCTCATATAAGCTAATTAACTACTAAAACTAAGGCCTATAGTACTAAGAAGCTAGGCTCCTACTAAGCCTTATATAGAATAGTACGAATTTCTAATAGTAGAGACACTTCTAGCTTTAGTAAGCCTAAGTAGCTAAAGTCCTAAGCTAATACCCCTTCTCTATTATCTAATATCGCGAATAGTAATTCCCTCTCCTTATATAATAATCCCGGACTAATTTTTAAAGCCTTCTTTCGGTCCTCTATTAAATATGAGCTAGGAATAATATAAGAGAACTTTAGAATTAACTATTAAGAAAACCATCCTACTCTAGGTATACTAATACCCTCTCTCTCTTCTAGTACTTCTTTCTAATTATCTAATCTACTAGGGGCGAAGCTTATACTCTTACTTAAGTCTATAGGCTAAACTTTCCTAGAGACTAGTTTATATAGTCTATTAACTAATACTACTAGGGGGAGGCTTCTCTACTACGTAAAAGAATAAGTATTAAACCTTAAAGAAATATAATAGTCCTTATCTATATATAAAGAAATATCCTAAGTAGTACCTACTAGAGGCCCCGGATTAAAAGTATATATAATTCCCTCCCTAGTACTTAAAGAAGACACAAAAATATCCTTGGAATACTTATTTCTCCTAGTCCTAGTACTCCCTTAGGACCCCCTAGTTATTTAAAGGAAAGATATCCTCTCTAACTCGATTTTGAGAGTTAGATACTTTTATAACCCTATTTACTAAGGACTAATTCCTCCTTATACTAAAGATAGTAGTATAGGTTACTCTAGACTAAGTATACTTAATAGTAAGATTAGTCTATAGGATAAAAGGTTATCCGAGAATGAGTTAATAGTTAGCTTCTTTAATAAGGAAGATCTATATATACGATGTTATACTCCTAATCTTAACTTAAATATCCTTATAAAGTCCTTTAAAAGAGCGACGTTCCTTATTATAGGAGACTAAGGTTAAGTGAGGGTTACTAGTAACTACTAGACTATAATTATTAGTAAGTCCTTGAGTTATAACATTAATTTTAGCCCTAGTATCGATTATAGCCTTAACTTAAGCTATCTTATTAAGACGTATATTAAGTTTAGGGGTAGAAACCGTATAATATAGGTTCTCTTTATTCCCTTCTAGGTTATGAGAGGCGATAGTTATACTAGGGCTTAGCTTAGCTAGATTATAGTAAGGACTCTAGAAAATAAGCTTTAGAAGAGCTAGAGAGTTAGATAAGAGCTCTCGAGTAGTAATTCCTTTTACCTTCTAATTAAGGATCTTATTTAATACTTGCTTTAGCTTAGCTTCCCCTTAAAGCTTATCTACTAGTCGATAGACCCTTAGGCGAGTACTAAGAGAGAGATAAGCGAGCGTAATAGGTAAAGCTACCGGCTTAATAGTGAAGTCTTTAGGGGAGGTTAAATATATGAAGGTAAGCTATAGTTAGTCTATTATAGGAATATCTTATTGAATTACTTCCTCTACTTTATCTATAGATGTAACCCGCTTCTACTTCTTACTCCTAAGGTATTAGGCTATAGTAATACTAGTTTCTTTCTCTTAGTAGTTCTTTAGTACTCTATACTAGTTATAACTATCCTTTAATCCCCGTATAGCTTATTATCCTTCTTCTTTTTAGCCCTAGAGGCACTAATAGTAACTTATTTATCCTTATCTTCTACCTAAGAGAAGTTTCTTACTTCCTTATTAGACTCTATACCCGGGTCCTATTCTTTTATAGCTAAGGAGAGAGAAGAAACCTTGGTTTCTAAGGTAGATAGAGAGTTCGAATTCATACGCTAAGAAAACTACTTGAGTTATAGGACTCTAGTATTTCCGGGAATGAACTAGAACATCTTTTCTCTTGAGCTTATAGGGCTAGTATAGATCTAATTCTATTAATTAAAGTATATAATACTAGTAGTATAAAGAGCTAGCGCTTCTAGACATTAAATAGTCTAATAGAGGGAAGAGAAACACAAGTAGTAATAAGTAGGTCGAGCTTAATATTAATTATCTAGGCTAGCTAAGGGTCGTACGTTTAAGCTAGATATATTACTATTTAGAGAAGAGCTTTATATACTACTAAGAGATAGGACTAGGGCTTATATAGCTTTCGTAAGTCCTACTATATCTAATACTAGGGTCTTAGGGCTTATAGGTTATATACTAATAGAAGAAGGGTACTAATTAGGTTTTATATAAATAGGAATAAGAGTAGTGAGATCCTTTACTATTATTGTCTAAGCTTAAAGGTTATCTATAAGGATACTATAAGTGTGGGAATAGTCTTAATAATTAGTTATTTCCTTATTAGCTTAATTAGACTCGTAATACTTAATAGTTATACGAGAAAAAGCCTTAAAATTCATTATACTAGTAATATTAAGCTCTATACTATACTTCTAGATAATTTTCTCACGAAGGGCCTTTAGAATTCCCTCTAGGAACTAAAGTACTTAGGTATAACCTTCTAGTAAGTAATTATCTACTAAGTACTAAGAGGAAGTAGAGTATTATTAATAGAACTTAATATAAGTTAATTCCCTTAGTATAGCTCTTCTTCTTCTAGGCCTCTATAAACCCTCGAGTTCTTATTATTTAGTAAGTATCCTCTTCCCTATACTCTTAGTATAGGATAACCTTAAGGGTAGCCTAGTTGTTAGAAACCTACTCCGGTATTATACGAATATACTATATAATAGTTATATAGTAATACTAGGGAAAGCGAGTAACTATAGCTAAACTAAGGATATAGTAGTCCCTATACTAGTCTTTATATTAGTCTAGAAATTCTGTGACGTTAGGTCCTTAGAAATAGGGTATTCCCGGGGTAATAGCGGATAGTATAGCTTATATGAGATATATAGTCTAAGTGTCTTTAATAGAGAGATCTATAGGTAGTATAGGTATAATAAGAGGAGCGCCTACCTAGGAGCGGGTAGTAGGATCTATCTTAACATCGAGGCTAGAGCCCGAGGAATCGGTTATTATAGTGTCTAGACTATAGATAAGGACCTGTATAATAAAGAGGATAAGTAATAATAATAATGAATATAGCTCTATAATTAGGAGTAAGGTAATCTTAATAGCTTAAGTAGTTATAATTGAGAGAGTTATAAGAAGGTATAGTGAGTTTGGATTTTATAGTAGTTATTTGGTTTCTTAGGGGAGCTATAATATAGGGGAAATCGTCTTAATTCTAAGGGCTAGTCCCGGAACCTTAGGAAATAGGCTTTCTATATAAAATAATTAAGGTATAGTCTTCTTAAGTCTTCGTGTAGGGAAATACTATATATAAGAGTATTTATAGTAGTTTCTATATACTATTCCCTTAGTATAGGCCAACTCTACCCCGTGTCCCCTAGAATAAACTATAGACTCCCTAGCGAAATAAGCTAATACAGAGGAGTCCTTTTATTACCTAATAATCGTATATATATTATAGATAAGCGTAATAAGGATATTAGTTATCGAAAGGTATAACTAAGGAAATAGTTTCATAAATCGCTTTATCTATAGGATTAATATAAATAAATACGCCTCTATAACCGTAAATAGATAAGCTTAATAGTTAACTAACTAGTGTTCTAACTTTAGAAAACTTATACGACTAGAACTAGAAAACGTATAAAAGTAACTAAGAGTAACTATACCCTTAGGGTCTAGGAGATACTTATATAATCTAAAAATACTAATCGTCGTGATTTGAATCTTCCCTAGGTCGCTAATATAATAGGGATTTAATTATTATATGGATTTTGGACTATATATAGGTATTGGATATATAAGGGGTAGTAGAATAAGAGGTAAGGACTTAAATAATAGAAGTAGTACTCTGAAGACTCTTAGTATTAATAGTAAAGTAGTAGGAAGGATCGAAAATAAGAAGCTTAAAAGGTTAATATATTATCTGAACTAATCGTACGTATAAATAGAAGTCTTATATAACCCTCTAACTAGTGCCTATAAGCCTAGAAAGTAAGACACGTGATAGTAGTTACTAGATATGAGATAAGACAAAAAACCCTACTATAGTAAGCCTTTTATATACGAAAATACTATAATTCTCGCTTCCCTTTCCTTATACTAGCTATAATAGTCTTAAGTAAATAACTAGAAAGAATAGTAATAATTAGTTTAATATATAGAAACTAAGAAGATTATCTGAAGTTTATACTTTTAATACTAATTTAGATATACTAATTTCTTATATATTAACTTTAGAATTAGTTATTTGATATTAAGTATAGTATAACTATATAATTGAAGTATATAGAACGAATTTAGAAGGAATAATACCTGGTTCTAAGTTATCTACGACTTTCTTATACTAATTTTCTTTTCTATTAATACTTACTTATTCTTTTCTTTACTTTTATATTATACCTTATATATTCCTTAATTTGTTTTTTCTTTCTTATTTATATATTTATATACTTGAGGTTAATAGGGGATATCTCTATATAAATAGAAGGTTAGAGGCACGCCTATATCGTGAGATTTTCTATTCTTTTTTTAGTATTTTCTATTATATATTAATATTTCTTATATATATATATAAATTATAAAAACATTCTTATTTATATTACTTTCTTATTCTTTCTCTTCTATTTACGTTTAGTTCTAGTATATTCCGATTACTTATATATTAGATTCTATAAGTATATATTTTGAAGTTCTTTTCTATAGTAGAGGCCTAACTTTATATTTTACTTCTACGATTATTCTAATTCGTATTTACTTTACCTTAAATATACTTATTTCTTATACTTACTTTTTCTAATATATATACTACTATTTTAGCCTTATTTTCTATGATTCTAAAGAAAGAGAAAGTCGGAAACCCGTGGTTTTTCCACGTGATTAAGCTTATTTTAATTTACCTTTTATTCTAGAATATACTTAAAAAGAGATTCTTAGAACTATAGAAACCCTCGACTCTATATACTACAAATACTATACTAATTCCACTTATATAAATATATTAAGAATAATAAAATAACCGAAGAATAAGCTTCTTAGTAAAGTAATAAGTAATAGTAACTAGTTATTCCGTACCACGGTATTATATAGAGCCTACGAATTAATAATATCGAAATTCAGACCCTCGACGAAGTCTAGAAAGTTGTAGAATACTTACTAGTATATAAAAAGGTAATAGTAATTACTAAATTTAATATAAAGGTCCTAGATAAGCTAAGCGGAATATAAGAGGAGCTCTTGAAATAGAATAAATATATAAGAAATAGAGAGCTTCTAGGGCTATCTAGCGAAGAACTAAGAATATACCAAGTTAATAATCGGGAATTTAATACTACTATTAAATAGATTACACTAGGTAAGAAGCTGAGAAATAATAAGATTAGAACCTTACTAAAGATACTTCTTAAGAGAGATGAATCGAGTAAGTATACTAAAGCCTTTATAGAATATATCTAAGAATATCGAAATAACTTTAATAAGAACGTATATATTAATCTAAAGAAGCTATTCGTGACTAAGGCTTCTATATATAAAGGTATTTAGTTAATTAATGAGGTTACCTTAGATCGAGCTAGGGGCTAGAAAGCCTAGAATACTAGAATCTTTCGAGAGTCTAATACTTTCAAGGTATATAAGAAGGCTAAATTAGTTTTGGAGCCTAGAAAATTGAAGTTTAAGCCACTATTAGCTAAAGAGCTTATTAAAGTACGGTTTACCTTTAGAGTATCCGGAATTCTTATTAAAAGAGAGTATAAGAATAAAGCTTTCCTTAGATTTACTAATAAGCCTAATAAATAGGATCCTATTACTATTTCTATTCTTATATAAGAGATTACGCCTAAAGAAATCGATACTATAGTAATTATTAATAAAGTCCTTCTTACTATAGTAATACTTAGACTTGAGATAACTATTAAAGGACTAACTCCTTACTCTATAAGAGGAATTACTAAAGAAGATATACTTATAGAAGATCGCCTTAACCCCTTTTA
>JAJTUS010000396.1:0-22832 GCA_021399465.1 Hyaloscypha sp. PMI_1271
TCTAGCTATTTATCTAGGGATATTAGTGGTAGAGAGCCTAAGCTTAGTACTAATTCTAGTATAGAACTCATTCCAAAAATCAGAGATAAACTAAGGTCCTTAATCTAATATAATTATCTCTAGAATACCTACTTAGTATATGATATATAGTAGAAATAGGGGCACTAGCTATTTAGTTATAATTATATCCTATATAAGTATCGTAATTGGGTATTTTAATAGTCGGTCCACGAATATAGCTACTATATTATACCCTACTTTACTTTCTAGATAGCTCTTAAAATCTATAGTAATATACTACTAGGGGTAATCGGGAATAGGTAATAGGTAAAGGAAACCAGGTTTCTTGTCTCATAGTATATATAATCTCCTATAAGAGTAGTAGTTACTATAATATTAATTAATATCCTTACTTATAAATAGCTAGTAATATCGTTCCTTAAGTAATTAACGGAGTTTCGTATATCTAGGGTATCTAGATAAAGGTTTATTATATACTTCATAGATTAGGGCGGTCCGTAAAGGGAGTCCGGTAATTATCTTATCGTCTATAATATAGAGTCTACTATAGTATAAGAGAAGTCTATCTTATAGTATCTAGACGTTACTCTTAGCTTATACTATAGTACATAGTTCGTCTAGCTCCGGTGACGTTTAATTATCTTATAGGATCTTATCTACTAGTTATAAACTACTAAACTTAGTAGGAGCTTCTAGTAGTACTATAGTATAAGATACGGCCGGTAGAGCCTCTAGGAGGATACCTTCTTCTAGTAGAATCACACCTCTAATAGGGATAGTAGTTACTTCTAGGTAATCCTCTATATACGCTTAGTTCTTTAGGCTAATATCAGGGCCTAATAAACTAACTTCATAGAGTATTACTACTAGCTAGAGGTCATAGACTATATTAGGGTTAATCTTATCTCTAGGGAGGAGTACTTAGGTTTATATCTTCTCCTCTACTTATCCTTAAGTATCTACTTTATCTTATCTCTTTAATAAAGCATTAGCTCATTTATTCAACTTCCCGGAATAGTATATAAGCTTAAAGTAGTATTAGGATAAGAGCTCTACCTATCTAGCTTATCTAGGTAAGAGCTTCTTAGTAGTTATAAAGTATTCTAGGGTATAGTAATTAGAATAGACCTTAAAGGGGGCGTCCTAAAGACCTTCTAGTTCTACTCTCTATTCCTCTAGTACTTATATAATAGTAAGTATTTCCTTATCGTATATATTATAGTTAAGCTCCGCTAGTAGTATAGTTTTTGAAAAGTAAGCTATAGGGTACTAGAGGCCTATTTCCGGGTCTTACTAAGAGAGTAGGCTAGTAATAACTCCTTTTAAAGCATTTATCTCTACTATTATAGTAAGAACTAGATTATAATATCATAGAACTAGGGTAGAAACTATAGTTCCTTTTAGGAAGTTAAAAGCTTCCTTATATTACTTTATTTACTTGAATAGAATACCCTTCTTTGTGAGTATAGTAAGGGGTCTTACGATTCGTCTATATTCCCTAATAAAGTATCTATAAAAATTATAGAATCCTAGGAATAATTATACTCCCTTAACTATTATAGGAGGTTACTAGTTCCGTATAACTTCTACCTTATTAGGGTCTACCTTAATACTAGTAGTTAAGATAATAAATCCTAGGTATTTCATATGTGTGACCTTAAACTCTAACTTCTTAATATCTACTTAAAGTCTAGTTAGCTATAGCCTATTAAGTACCTTTTATATATACTATTCATACTTTACTAGGTCCTCTAAGTAAATTAGGATATTATCTAGATATATAATATAAAAATTATCTAAGTACTCGAAAAGCGTATTATTTATATAGTATTAATATATAACTAAGCTATTAGTTAGGCCTTCCCAAAGAATGTTATATTTATATATTCTATAGTAGGTATAGAAAGTCGTTAGTTCTTTGGAGTCTAGGTCCATAGCTATATAATAGAAGGCTTAACAGATATTAAGCTTAGTATAGATCTTAGCCTTAGATAGTTAGTTTAAGGTCTTATTAATTAGGGGGAGGGGGTATTAATCCTTCTATATAATATTATTTAGGCGACGGAAATCGATATAGAAGTATAGTCCTCTATTTACTTTCTTTATAAAGAGAACTAGTAAGGCAAAGGGGGCTTAACTAGCTTTAATAAAGCCTTTTACTAAGTTATCTTCTAAGAAGTATTTAACTTCCCGAAGCTCCTAAGTAGACTACTAGCGTAGTAGTTAATATCTAATACTCTTAGTACCCTTTAGACCTTTAATCTAAATCTTATAGTTATATAATCTATATAGTAGTAAGGTATCTAATTCCTTCTTTAAGAAAATAGATATATATTCCTTAAGCTTAGGGGGTAATATCCTCTAAAGCTATTAGAGTTCTATTTCTCCTAGCTATTAGTCCTTAGGTCTAGGGATAACTTCTCTTTCACGGGCTTTAAGCTCTTTATTAATCTCGTAGATAGAGATTCGGCTAATAATATTCTCTTCTCTCTTAGCTACGAAGTTAAACGCTATAGTAGTAAGGATAGCTAGATCTAGTATTCGTTCCTTATTAAGGGTCTTATCCCGCTTCTTTGGCTTCTTTTTTGGAATAGCTTCTTAATCTAGCTATAGAAGTTCCTTTTCTATAGACTCATACGATTCTCTCTAGTCTATTTGGAAGGTAGATAACCGCTTAAGAATAGTGGGTTTCTAAGAATAACTTATAATAGCATCCCGATAATTCGTGTCCTTCTAGTACTTCTTATTAGTTTACTTCTATAGCTATTACTAAGAAGTACTAATAATATAGCTATATTATACGGTCTTAGGACTATTCTTAGGCTATATAAGCCTATGTCTTCGGTAATTAACTAGAATATCTATATATATGGCCTATTTCTTACTAAGGATAATATTATAGTCTCTAAGGTTTAGGATAATTATAGGTACCTTAATAGTATATCTGTTAACTAAGAGTAGTATATCGATATACTTCTTAGTAGACTCTACTAGTTTACCGTCGAATCCTCGTATAGTATATAGTAAAGGGAGGAGTTATAGCTCAACTCCTAGGAATTACTCTATAAGTTAAGTGAGCTTAGTATTAATAAAAGCATATCTATTTACTCTAGTATTAATAAGGGAAGAAGACTTAATTTCTAATCTATTTACACTAATAGTATAGGGTATTATAAGAGTATCCCCTCTTATTAGACGAGTTAAGTCTATCTCTACTAAATTAATACTATAAGCCCCTAGAGTAGAGACTTTCTCTAGGGGTACTCGTTTTCCGGCTCCTCCTTAGAATTAGAACCTCTACTATAAGCCTCCGGCGAGAATAGGCCTAGCTTAACCTAAGATAGAGCTACCTTAGTTTCCGTAGTACACTTATATAGGTAGTTATAGACGTAGTAGCCGAACTTATTATAGTTAAAGCACTTAATAGTTAAGGGATCACTTATTATAGGGTATTACTTATACTTCTAGGGGGATTTATACTTAACTATAGTAGTAGATATAGATTCTTCCTTAACTACCTACTATAGGGTATATAGAGAAGAGGGTTTAGTTATTCCTACTATCGTCTTCTTATACTCCTTAGCCTTATTATATAAAGCTCGGATTTACTAATTATTCATAGTATAGAACTAAGTAAAGCGGATAATATTAATAGAAGAGTTATTATAATATATATATACTAATTCCTAGAGCTTAGCCGGGAGCTTCTCATTTAACTCCTATTTAAGCTATTTAGTAATATTACCTTCCGTAGATAGCTATAAGAAGCGGGTATAGAACTCCTGAAATATATAACTAGGGTAAAGTATAAGCTTTCCAAAGTCACGACGGGTGTTCTATAGCTTATTAGGATTAGAGTATAGCTCATTTAGGTGATCATATATCTCCGAGAGCTAGTAATACTAATAGGGGCTTTCCTGGTTTATATGAGGGTTAATTAAGGCGAGGGCGTCACTTATAAGTCTACTAGAAACGTAGATAATCTTGAGATCCTTAGTTAGGTATATATTAGCGTTTCCTTATAGCTTATTCTTAATTTAGACTAGCTAGTCGTCGAAAACCGTATAATCTCTATAGAAGAGGGTTAGGTCTAGTAGGATAACTACTCTAGGGGCTTTATATAGTATATATAGAGTAGGGGATCCTTTATAGCTTCGAGGGTCGATTTTAGGGGCTACTTCTAGGGCTTATATAGGAGTAGCTAGTACTAGCATAAATCAATTAAGGAGTATAGTATAGCGCTTAATATCTACCTCGAGCTTAGTATTCTAGAGCTTTATATTCTTAAAAATACCCTTAGTATCTCTATATCTCTTCTTATATTTAGCTAGCTTTATAGTAGTATCTCGGTAGCTCTTAATAATCAGGTTAATATCCTTAAGGAGGTTAATAGGGTCCTTAAACTAGCTATTTAGATTATATGAGGTAATTAGATAATCTATATCTAGGACCTTTCTAATAAATAGGGAGTACCCTTCCTTAATAGATTTATCTATAAAGCTTCCCGGAATATTGACGAGGCGTTTGGATTAGGAAAGGTCACTAACGGGATGACCTAATCTAATAGGAGCTTATTGAGAATTCAATATCCTTCCTAGTCACGTGGGGTCCTAGGTCCTAGAAAGTTAACCTATTATACTTTTCCTCTATATATCCTCCCTAGTAGTCTTATTACTAGCGTATATATAAGGCCTATAAGAAGGTAAGGCTTACTATTAGTAGTTAGGTTACTAGCCTATAGGTATCTATTACTATAGGACTTGGTTAAAGAATAGCCTTTAATAGGATTCTTCGATTTTCGGGGGTTTTTTTTCGGGAGTTTCTAATATACTACTAACGTATAAGGGTCTAGAGTAGTTCATTACTCTTATTATTCTAAAGCTTTAGCTTATATTCTAAGGTTCCGTAATCGTAATAGTACCTTTATTCGGAGTTAAATAGGGGTGTTTTGGTTTATTTAAAATCCTCTATAGGATTAAAGGGAATAAGCTTTAAATACTATTACGGGTATAGTATTTAGGGCTTAGAAAGTAAGGTAAAAGGTCCCTTATAAAGATAATTCAAAGCTAAGGAGGGAAAGACTAAAATATAAGAGGTTATAGGAGTATATATATACCCTATAATCCGCTAGTCTATATAGGGCTTAGCTTCCTAAATTTCCCTAGGAGTACTCTATCTAGATTCCCTTAGCGAGGCGGCCGCGTCACGTGCAACTATTAGGTGACTCTAGATACTAGATACCTAAACAGGTAACTAGGTATGAGAGTAGAATATTATTATAACTAGCCTTGATTTTTTTTTAATACACTAGATATAAAGTAGTACAAAATTAGTATATAAGTATATAGAACTTAAAGTATAAAAGTAATATATAATTATTACTCTATAGCTACAGAAACTCTAGCCTTCTTATACGAAATACTAAAGTCACATGATCTCGGACATGTCTATAGTCATGTGATCTGAATG
The DNA here is from genome assembly GCA_021399465.1 of Hyaloscypha sp. PMI_1271. Classification (NCBI taxonomy): domain Eukaryota; kingdom Fungi; phylum Ascomycota; class Leotiomycetes; order Helotiales; family Hyaloscyphaceae; genus Hyaloscypha; species Hyaloscypha sp. PMI_1271. The sequence goes on from JAJTUS010000396.1 coordinate 5,491, forward strand.
TTAAAACTACCTAAAATCGCGAAAATCGATAGTATATAGCTAGTTGTATCACACTAGTAATATAGCTTCTCGGCTATAGACTATATAAAATAAGGTAAATCTAGTTAGTCTATAAATAATAACTCGATTAGTAAATAGCATATATAGTAATAGATCTACCTAAGGCTTCTTTCTACTTATTATTAATATAATAAGCGCTTAGATAATTAGCTAATATCTATATTCGATTATACTATTCCCCTTAGAATTATAAGCTAAAATAACGATTCTATTAATTCCTAGCTTATTAAGTTCTTAAATTACTACTCCCTTGAATTCTACTCTATTATTTACCTTAAGGTATCTAAATAAGCTATACCTATACACGATTTCCTCCTAGATAAACTTAGTAACCTTCTTACTAGTCGGGTTATATAATAGTCGAGCTTTAACTTATCTAGAAAAATTATCTCTTACTATAACTAGTGAGTTAAATCCCTTATAATCTAGTAATTTTACTATATTAATCCCTAAAGAATAAAAAAGTAGAGCTATCTTTAAAGGATATAGTACTTCCTCTTATTACTTTTTACTCTTATATTAATAGGTCTTATAAGATATAATATATATCTTTATAAAGTCGTAGTATCCTTCCTAGTAATATTAATATACTACTAAAGTAAATATACTCTCTCTCCCTATATACCTAATCTTATTATATAGCTCCTTAATAACGATTTCTGTGATATATACCCGGTTACACGTAATATTAGTATATATAATATACCTCGGTTCTCGGGTAATATAATCGGCGATTAGGAGGATTAATAATCCTATTATATCACGGGAATACTACTAATTAGTAAGCTAGCTAGTGCTTATTAATTACTAGATTATATATACGTTATTCTAGGCTTCTATTTATAGGAGCCTTCCCTAGACCTTTAAGGAGGAATAGAGATTAGTTCTATACTAAATTTAATACTAGTGATTTTTAATACTATAACTCTAATTCTATTATTACCTTATTATTTACTAATAATTACCTCATAATTTCCTTCTATTCCTAGTTATTAATAACTAGTTATAGCGGGTATACCTTTATTATATTCCTCTATAGTAATCTATCTCTTATACTATAACCCTAAGCTTCCTTACTTAACTTCCGGAATTCCGTTCTTAATATCCTTTTAAGCCTCTTAAGTATTATAAGGTATCACATAATAGCTTAGCTCTATTCTAAATAATTATCGTCTAATAAATCTAGTAAAGTAGCTTTATTACTAAGTAAATCGTGTATTTTACTAAAGGTCACATAATCTTAGATATATCTATAGTTATATAACTTCACTAACTTATCCTTTTCTAAAGGTTTAACTTCGCTTTTTAACTAAGAAATATATCTACTATTAACCTCTACTACTTACGTAGTATAGCCCAGGTATTCTATAGAGTACGAGGGCATTCCACCTCTCAAAACCATGTCACGTGATCTAGTGACTTCTAACTCTTTCCCTTGAAACCTCTATCTAATAGGTATAATTCTAATAGTATTAAGCTCTATAGTTATCTAGTTATTAATATCTTCTTCTTCTTTAGTATCTCTTTCCTAAAATAGCCTCCTTAATAACCTATTAGCTATAATATACTTTATTCCCTTAATATACTTAACCTTAAAGTCGAATAACTAAATCTATACTAGCTAATAAGTAACTAGAGCTCTAGGTAAATTAGTAGCCGCTTTATTTAACTATATAATAAGTATATTAGTATCTAGCTTAAGGATAAAATATATACTATATAACTAAAACTATACTTTCTATAGATACTTTAATAGTCCTCTATACTCCTATTTAGTAGCGTCGTATTTCTACTCTACTTCGTTCTATATCCCCAATTCGTATTAAGTAACTTATTTCTTCCTTTTATTATTATATTAACTTAGTATTCTACCTTATCTACTAAGGTTAGAATCTATTATAAGTATAACTATACCCTAACCTTCCTTTGGATTATAGTATATCTTATATAATATTAGAGCTAAGATAAGCTTATCCTTAAGTATTTATATAGCTTTAATCTAATTATCTTCTTACTTCTATTTAACTCTCTTCTTTATTAACTAGTAAATAGGTTTAGTAATTACTAAAAACCCTTTAATCTAGATATAGTAGAATACTATAATCCTAATAAATACCTTCCTTTCCTTTATATTATCGTATTTATATTACCTTAGAATCTTCCTAATCTTATTACTAGTAAGACTTCTCTTAAGAGATCTATAAACGAATCTAATAATAATTATATTATTAATATAGAACTATAACTTCTCTCTAATACTTGCTCTAGCTTATTTAACTCTATTAAGTATAATATCTAAATTCTAAAGGTATTTATATATAAATCGGCGAATCCTAGGAAGAATAAGTTCTCTATTATAATTTATATATAGTCCTTTTATAGTAATATTATTAATAAATAGTATAGTAATCTTAGGAAATAAGTCCTCTAGAATTATTATAATTACTTATATAAACTATATAACTAAATTAGTAGCTCCCTAAGGTAGAGTTATTATCCTAAGTAACCCTAGAGGTATTATAAATACTATTAAGTCTCGACTTCGAATATCTAATATAAGCTAATCGTACTTAGAGAAGAAATTAATTAAAGAAGTATAAGTATATCTAGTGAATTCCTCAGAAACTTCATCTACTAAAGGTAATAGATTAGTATCCTATAGTATTATAGAATTCATCTTTATAGTAGTATTAATTAATTAATAAGTCCCTATAACTTTCTTTATAACTAAGAACTATAGATTCTAGTAAAGACTATTATATTTCTCGAGGACTCTATATTCTAAATACTCTAGTAATATCTTTACTACTACTAGTACTAGTACCTTAGGACACGAGAAGTTCTTTTCTTACTATACCTTATATTCTATAGTCTTAATTAATATAAGTAGACTAATATCTTTATATACTTTTCTAAGCTTCTTCTAATTAAATATAATAGCTCCTTTATAATTAAGTATTAGTTCCCTAAATATAGTTACTTCTTCCTCCTAAAACTAGTCTCTAACTTATAAATTATCTAGATATTCTTAAGTAAGTTATAATCCCCTTAGAATAATAGTTATCCTTAGTAATAAGTAATCTTTATACGTATTCTCGTACTTTAGATCTCGTAAACTAGTCCAAGTAACCTCTAAGTCCTTCTCTTATTCTATTATTTATATTTACTAGGTAAACTTTCTAAGCTTTTCTCTTATAAGCTCCTATAACTATAAATAGACTAGGATAATTATCTTTATCCTTAAGTACTAGTACTATTTTCTCTAAGTCTCTTTTTATCTAATCCCTTAAATTCATAACCTTCTTACTATATTCCTTCTTAGTTAAGTAAGGGGACCTCTTTTTCGTCTAATCCTCCTAAGAATCTCTATAACTTTTCTATATCTTTAGGAACTCTTCTTATTCTTATATTCTAGGTTTAATAATACTAGGTATATATTCCTTTACTATAAGGAGATACTTATTTACTTCTTCCTTAGAAATCTCCTCGTTTAGTACCCTCTAAACTTCTTCCTCTATTATCTTTAGAACTACTTTTATTAATATTATAACTAAGGCCTTTTCTGCTTTAGTTTTACTAAAAATATCGTCCTTTTCCTAAACTCTAGAACCTAAATTAAAGAAACTTATAGGAAACTCTAGTATCTCTCTATTTTCCCTAGTACTAATACTAGTCGAGATACTAGGCCTTAGTTTTCCTCTTTACCTTTTATCTCTATCTCCGAATCACTTACTTCTTTAACTCTAGGAGCTTAATACTCTCTTATAGATCTCTTCTTATATTATCTAGTATCCTTCTTTAAAGGTAAAACGATTATAATAATATATATATTCCTATTATTATCCGGATTAGTAAATACTCTATCTTATAAACTATTACTTCTATATTTAATATTTATCTTTATTTTTACTATAAAAGGTTAACTAAGCAAAATCTTAGGTACTTCTTTAATTAAGAAAAAGGTATCTTTATATCTTACTTTATCTATAACTTTAATCCTAAGTTTAGTTATTCCTAAGAACCCGAATTCGTTATTTATAGTAGTAAATATATAGTAATCTATAGTACTATATACTACTCTACTAATACTTCTTAAGATCCTTTTAGGGAGAATATTAACCTCTACTCTAGTATCGATTATTTTATTATATTTAATAATACCTTATAGACCTCTAAGGATAAATCTAATTTTCGGAGCTTATATAATATACTTCTAAGCTAATAATAAATAAATATTAATATTATTCCCCTCTAGTTAAATAACTTTCTTAGGTCTTAATAAATAAGCTAGAATATTAGTTCCCTTAATTATTTTATCTATTATATATACTATAGTAATAAGTTTAGTAGATCGCTTTACTTACCCTACTATACTAGTTATAATAGTATTTCCTATTTCTATAATAATAAGGTAAGAAGAATTATCCTTAATTCACTAATTCTAAAGTATAGTAGCTAGATTCGGTATTTTTAGGGTATTAATAAGTATCTTTATCTCTTTCTATATCCTTAGAAGTAGAATAGTTACTTTCTTTAGTAATCCTTTTAGTATATTATCGACTTTAGGCTTAGGTATCTCCTTATAATTTAAGGTCTCTTATATTTCTTACTTATTTAACTTATCCTTAGTTATATTAACCTCTATTTTATCTACTAGACCCTCTAGTATCTAGTCCCCTCAAATAATAGTATTCTTTTACTCCTTTATATATAGTATCTTTTCCTTAGCTTTAGCTTACCTCTAGAAGACTTCCTTAACTATTTCTATATCTTTCCCTTTCTTTTAGCTATAAAACTAGATATAGTATTAATAGTAATATTAAGTATATTTATCTCTTATACTAATTATTAATTCCGACTCTAGAAGGATCTCTAAATCCTATACTATTTGCTCTAAGTTAAATAGCTTATTTATTTCTAGCTAGTATTATAGCTATTATAGCTTCCCTTTCTTATCTTACTATTTAAGCTTCTCTAGCTAATTAGTAAATATTTCTAGGTCTTATTATAATATTATAGTCGTATTTTGTCTTATAAAGCTAAGAAATAATCTAATTATACTAATAACGATTATTCTAAAGAAGAAAGGTATACTCGCTTACCTTATCTTATATAGTCCTTTATATTACTTATAGTTATCTCTATAGATATATCCTATATTCTAAAGCTCCTTTATTAAGGGATAATATATCTAGGTAAAATAGTCGTAATTTGGATTAATAGTATTATCCTTCTTTTAGCTATAGTATCTATAGTAGTACTTCGGCCTTATATCTTATATTACTTTATAAGTAGTATTAACTAATATAATATTTTCTCCCCTTTACTAAGCTCTTTTTACTATTCTAGGTCCTATATTCGCTTCTAGACCTCGTCTATATCTATTATACCTATTATATAATCCTCTATAACCTCTTCCTTTACTATTACTATATCTACTATAAGAACCCGAGTTATATCTACTAGACTAAGGATACTATTATCTTTATTACTATTATCTAGGTTATATAAGTATTCTATAGATATTATCTTAAATAAAAGCTACGATATTTTAGAGTTATTTCTATAAGTCTTCTTAAGTAATAGTAGTAATTATTAGTTTTTCTAAGCTCTATATTAAGAAGTTAATATTATCCGCTTTTATAGGTTTACTACTTTTTATTAGTCTTATAGGAATTACTATAAGCTAAGGTCTAGACTCTATATATACTAGTCTAGAATTAGGGTAAATATTAACTATAAGGGGAACTAGTAAGGTATATTCGAATTCCGGTACTAGGATTAATTTATATACTACTTCCTCTAGGTATTCCTATTAAATCTTAGCTATATCTAAGTTATTAGTAATATTAAAGTAGTGCTTTTTCTCTTCGTATTAGTAAAATAGTATAGCTTTCTTATATATCTTATTATATATATATATTAAAATATTAGTAAGCTCAAAAGCTATATCCTTAAGAATCCGGTCTCTAGCTCCTAAGGGTAGTCCTTATATAAATTCCTAGTATTAAGTAATCTCGTCTAGTTCCTTCTTTTATATTAGTTCCTTAGATACCTAGTTAAATATATTAATATAAGACTTTATAGATAAACCTCTAGCCTTAGCCTAAGTAATAATCCTAGAAAGGTAGTTATAGCTAACTCTAATTATTTCCTAGTCGTTTTCCCAGAACTCCTTTATTAGGGCTTCATAAAACTTGGTTTCCTAGTAAGCTTTAGGGTTATTAATATAGTATTCTAGTATAGCCTTAATCTATTCCTTAAAGACCTAGGAGATATAATATATAATCCTTTCCTATTTAATATTATTAGGGATATAGTAGTCCTTATATATATCTATATCTATATACTATTCTAGGAAGGTTAAAATATTTTATTTATTAAACTATAGTAAACCTTAGGAAAGCGGAAGTAGTAAATTCAATCCTAGTACTAGTATATACTTCTCTTTAGTTATCTTATTCTCTTTAGTTATTCTAGTAGCTAATTTAGGTATTTCTATACCTATAGATCTTGTTATAGAAGACTCTAAAGAGCTAATAGTATCCTTAGAGATTAGAACTAGTATCTAAGAGGTCTCGCTTATCGATAATATCCTTAGCTAGTATCCTTATTTTAGTATTAATAGTAATAATAATACTACTTTTCTAGTTTTACTCTAATTACTTATACTTCATAGGCTTAATACCCCTAATAAATCTATTTATTTTAGTCGATTCTAATATACTTAATAGTATTATAGATAAAGAAAGTAATAATAATAATAATAATAATTTTCCTAATTTCTTTATCTTTTCTGAATTCCTCTTAATAATATCACTTAATAGCTTTCCCTTTACTTAGAGGCTTTCCTAATTTTCCTATTTAGTTTCTTATTTCTGATTTTTCCTTATCTTTTTCTAATTTCCATTTACCTTTTTACTTAAGATTAAGGGTATTCCTCTTTTAGGATATCACTTTTACTTAAAAAAGTAATCTGCTTTACTTAAATTAATATTATTTCTATTCCGACCTTTACTATAATTAAGATTAATATATAAAGTAATAGTATAACTTTATTTCCGAGTACTAAGGCTCGCTTTTAACTTTAGTCTACTTATAGTTATCTTAGTATAATTTTACTAATTCTATTTCCTTTATTCTATTTCTTTCTATAATTAGCCTCTATTTCTATTATCTCTACTTATTATATTCGTTACTATATCTTATAGTTATCTCTTATTAAAATACTTATATACTTTGGAAATTAGGGTAAAACCCGAAATTACTTCTCATATATCCTTAATACTTTTAGCCCTAGGTATAAGGTATTATAACTACCCCCTTTTTCCTAAACTTATTATATAATAATTCGCCTTATAAAGTACTCTTAGGGCTTTATAAGAGTATTCTCCTTAACTATAAAGTTCGAATCTTCCTTATATCACTTATTAATAAATATATGAGAGGGAAAAATATAATAAGATAAAAACTTATATAAAACGCTATAGAGTATAAAATCGACTAATAGTAAAAATACTAAAAAAAAATAACTATAAAGTAGACGTAAAGTAGTATAAAATTAGTATATAAGTATATAGAACTCAAAGTATAAAGTGATATATAATTATTTTTCTATAGCTATAGAAACTCTAGCTTTCTTATACGAAATACTAAAGTTATATAATCTTAGATATATCTATAGTTATATAATTAGAATATTGAAACTACCTAAAATCGCGAAAATCGATAGTATATAGCTAGCTATATTATAATATATTATAAGTAATAATACTTCGTTTACTATAATTACTAAATATCTTTTCGAGAATATCTATAATAATAAGTTATAGTTAAGGCACCCTTTAAGTATTCCTCGAAGTCCTAAATTAGCTTAGTTACTTAGGCGAGTAGCTCGACTAGTTATTATTAGTTCACTAGAAATACTAAGTACTATTATATATAATCGTGAAATACTCGTTATATTTATTATTAGTAAAGTAATATATTATAGAATTTAGGGAATTTAGTTTAAGAGGTTAAGCTACTAAACTATACTCTCGAACCTCTATTATACCTAATTAGGTCTAGTCTATAAGATGAGCTATATATATAACGCGATATATAATAATTTATAAAAGTATATTTAAATACTAGAAGCTCTCTAAAAACGTCGAAAAACGTAGTTTCTTATTAGATATATACTAGTTTCCTAATTAGGCCTAGTCTCATATTTGCTAACTATATTATATATCTATATAATACCCTTTTATTAATATCCCCGCTTCTATACATTACTCTCTCACTAATATATATCTCCCTCTTATTCTCCTCTACTCTATATATTACCTTATTTATATTTAACTTACTCTTCTATATCTAGTTATATAATATTCGTATTAATTAAGCGCTTGAGGGTATTTATAAGCTTTAGTTTTATTATAGAGTTAATAGGATTTAATTCTCCCTTAATCTACTTAACCTCTATAATCTCTCGTTATTTATAAGCCTAATAGAAGCATATTATATTAATCATGAGTCGCTTTTCTCGTATAGTTCCTAGCTTAACTAGGTATTCGTAGAGGGACTTAGAATCTATATAGACGACTAGTGGGACTTCGATTTCGAGGGCTTTATTAATTATAGACTTAACTAAACTACTTATATTAAAGCCGTGGGCTATACTATAAAGTTTAGAGGCTAGAACACTTCTAGTAACTCTCTTATACTTCGTAGAGGACTAGTAGATCATATTAGTATATCTAGAGCTATCCGCTAGAACTAGAATATATCTAATCTAAGAAGAGAGGTCTCGATTTCCTATAAAGGAGGTATCTATAGAGATAATTAGGTATAAGGACTCCTTATCTAGTTTCACGAAATATAGTCCTCTAGTAGTATTTTCGATTTACTATTAAATACGCTTATTAAGGGCTTTAATATTAGTTTCTATAGGTTTAATAGCTTAAGCGGCTACTAAGTAGTTATACGAAGCCTCTAGTTAATAAGTTAATACGATATACGTTCCCTGAGCTCACTAGGCGATGTATTATTCCTTAATTATAAGGTTTTAATATATAATACCCCTACTACTAGTTATAGTTATATTCTTAACTATTACTAGGTAAAGGTTACTATACTAGCGTTCCTATGTGAGAGTAATACTAGTAGAGTTAGTACGAATAATGCCTCTATTAAACTTGAGATTATAGTTAGTTATAAGGCGTTTATACTCCTTAGCTAGGAAATTAGCCTTCTAGAGCTTTAGATACTCTACCTTAGCGAAGTCGTCGTCTCCTATAAATAGAGTATCGTTAGTTTAAAGGCCGATAATACTAAAGGAGTAATTACTATAGAGTAAATACAGGTCATAAGTCGACTATTCTATAGCTAGCTTATTTAGGTAATAAGAATAGTAAGTCTTAAACTAGTAGTTTCTAGCTTCTAGTACTCTATAGAGTAGTTTTATAATCTTTAATACTGAACTAGCCTTTAGATTTAGTTAATTAGTAAGCTTAGAAGGTAGATTAATACAGAAATCGTAATTTAGTAAGGTTAATAACTAGATATAGGCTTATAGTATATCCCGCAAGTATAGTCTTATAGTTCCTATAGTTATAGTAGTAATATAGAGGATAACTCTCTAGCTAATTCGTTAGATAATTAGTAATTACACTAATACTATATATTTCTTACTATTATTATAAGCTTAAATAACTAGTCTTAACTTCCTAAGCTCTCTATCTATCCCCTTATTCTTAATCTCGTCGACAAAGTAGGAGTTAAAGATACGTACCTCCTATAGTACCTAAGATCTAGGAATAACCTTAAATACGCCTTTTTTAAGGAGGCTAGTAACTTTAGTTTAACGGGAATTCTTATATAAGTCGTTATCTTATAGGAATACTATTATATTAGGGTTCTTATAGGGTCTACCTCTACTATACTTTAGTAGAATATGTAGTATAGTAGGAGGAATCACGCCTATATCACCTTTACTATTACCTTCGCTATAGTTTAGGATTGTCCTTAGGACCCTTAGAACTAACCTTAATATCTCTTATATAGAATAGCTTTATAGAGGTTAAGTAGAAGGTAATATTACCGCGTAGTAAAGCTAGTACACACGACTCCCCTTCTATTACTACTAGCTTATATAGTCCCTACTAACTACCTAGTTAACCTATATTCCCCTTATACTATACTAGAATATCCAAATTTAGTATAAGTTCATAGATATTATTTATAGAGGGGCTATTATATATATTTAGAGCGTCTTCGACTTAACGCTTTACTTATAGCTTCTGAATCTCTATTATTACCTTCTTTAGGGCTATTAAACGTTAGGAAATAGTAGGTATAAGGGCGTCGTATTCACTTAATTGAGGTAAGGCGCTATAGACTAGGAGTATAGGAATAATCCTACTAATTCCCGCGGTATTATTAAGAGCCTTAAAGGTTATCTATAAGGCTATCTCCTTACTAATTCCCTTAATCTCAGCTACGATAATTAAGTAAGTGCTAGGATTCATAGTGAATCAGGAATAGCTTGGCGCGATTCTCGCTTAGCTACTACATAGCTACTTCTCGCTTCAGATAGCAACAAACAACCTTTCACAACTCACTGATATTCTATGCTTGCCCAGCAATCTGGTAGCAATGCCTTAAAAAACCAGCTTTTCGATTCGATTTTCGAAGAGAAATAGCGACCAGCCTTCGGGTAACTAGTTCACGATTCGTGGGCACTAGAATTCGATTCAAACTAGACCTCTACTTCCGCTGCGACTGTGCACCAGTGGTTGTCCGAATTGATGGCGCACAGGCCACTATCACCAAAAATCAAGGGGTACAAAAATAGTATATTTACATCTAATTCAACCTCTCTATCACTACAATACAGTCTTAATTAGCTTACCACTATTAGCAATAAGCCGTGCGCACCTCCTAGGCATCTGTGTAATTCTCTTCCTTACTTCTTCCATAGTTACCTTGCTCCACTCCTCTTATAATACCTCCTTAATCTCCTCCTCTAAATAGAATACATGATTACGTAATCGCTATTTAATTATATTCCAAATAGCCTCAATTAGGTTCAAATCAGGGCTCTGTATAGGGTGCTTGAGATTAATAATCTAGTTCTCGTCTTTAAGCCTTCATACTAAGCCCTCCTTTCTCATACCGTGAGAGGGGTCCCTACCCTCTTATAAAAGCCAGTTTCTAGGGTCTTTAAGGCGTGCTTTTTGTATAGCTTCGATATATATAGGTAAGAGCCGCTCTATGTAATATTTCTGAGTCATTGAATTACCTTGTGGTTTAATATCGACCTTATGAGGCTTTAAGGCTTCCTATTCCCTGAGTCTAGCTTAATATTCGTCTAGGGATTCAGTCTTTGGACATCGACGAGGTTTAGGAGGTATTAGAGGCTATTCTTCGTGCTCTTCTTCGTCGTGGTAGAACTTAAGCTTCTCCGCTTTATCGAACCAAGTAATCCAAGTAGCGATATGAAACTTGACTCCTTCCTTCTCTCCTCTCTCTACAATATTCTCATTGTCATACCGCTTTCCAAGCTCCCTCAGTATCCCTGGAGCTTGCTATGCCGAAGGATCAATATGTGCTTTATCTATAAAGAAGATATAGCTCCAGAAATCTTCTATAGGCTTGTCTTTATACTCCTTGCTATATGCAACCCTCTTATCCTTATTCTTGTACGAGATTATCTTCTTTACAAAGGCACATTTGTAGATCTGACCGCTATTAGTATACTCCTTTAATTTACGTTATAATTAACGCTTCTTGTAAGGAATTTGGTAGTAGGCAATCTATGCTTCATATAGTTGATTTCGTACCGGATTTCGAGCTGGATCTACAAGCTTCTAGCAGATCGCTTTCGTAACTTTCGAACATCTCCCAAGCTTCTTTAATATCTTATATGTAGTCCTATAAGCTAAGGAGCCCATATTCTCCCGTTGCTTAAGCTAGCGACGTACTATGCTCTCAGTAGTCTTCTCATCGCGAGCAATCGCATATAGCGATTTAAATGAGATCTCTTTATCGTATACGGTATAAAAGCGGCTCTTTTTAATAGTATTAGCTTCTAGACGTTCAGTAGAAGCTAGAGGAGGGGTAATTCGACTAGTGCGACGTGTGGTTAGTGCCATAGTGAGTATTGAAAGTAATAGTTAAGAGAATCGCGAAATCGCGATTTTGATGTTTATGGCCCGTACACTATCAATTCGGACAACCACTGGTGGTGCGACCGAGTCGCTGAGTCATCGTGACTCACCACTACCAAACCTCACCTCGTTCGCGATCCTCAACGCGACTCAACTATTAATACCTCTCATTTCCTATCGTTTTTCCATCGTTCCTATCGAAAAGAGACCTAAGAGAATCGGATCCTATCGATTCTAACTAGTTTCCTAACCTGTAGGGAACCCTGCGCCACGCTACGGTATCCCGTACTAATCGGAAACCCTGTCCGTATATCACTATAGCCAGGAACCGCCGACCTTACTTTATAACTTAGGGTATTCTATGAAACCAGACACGATTTCGCGAACTATATAGCCCCTAAAACCTTCGCGGCTATCGAGCGAATTGGTAGAGAAATCGAAAGAGACCCCTCACTGGTACGACATTAAACCTGGGCTAGATTAGAAAGTAGCCCCCTAGAACCCAGTGCACGTTTCCCCGAAGCCTAGATCCACATGAAAACTACCTTTAGAGCTACCCTATAACGATTCGAAAACCTCCTTAGTATTGAACCTACCTTATCGGAATCCAGTGGATTAGGATTTAATAGGCTATTATTATAGCCGAGATCTATAGTAAGCTTCACTCCCGCAAGTACCCTGGATACCCTAGTAGAAACCCCTCTAATTGAAAACCTAGTCTAGAACCTTATCGAAAACTACCCTCTTCTAGTCGAAAACCTAATCGAGAACCTCCTGAACCTAGTCGAAAATCGTATAAATATGAGTGGATTTGGTACTAGAAGAAGCAGAAATCAGAATCCTGCTCCTAGAATTATACTATAGATAAATACTAACGATTAATAAGCTATTACTTTAATAGTTACGAATATCATTTATTAGCTTTAGTAAAATAATATAGCTATAGCCCTATAACTAGAACTATAATAGTAGAATACGAATTAGAATAGCTATATCCGAGCTAAGGAAGTAGGAGTCTTTAACCCTAATCTAAAGGATATTGAAGTTAATAGGTTAGGAATCGTTAGTATTAGAAAGCTTATAGTCTATACTAATATATATGCTTTTATGAACCGAATCCGAGAAATCGTAAATAAGAAAGGAGATTAAGTAGTTCAGGAAAACTAGATAACCTAGCTTCGTAGCAAAGGAATTATCTAGTATATATACGAGCTTTCTAATCTAGAACGAGATCTCTTAATGAATACCTTAGTCGATAAGATCTATAGTACCCTTATGAAGCGATTCAAGGAATCGGCGAGTAGTACTATGAAAAATATAGGAAAGATTTAGTTTAGCCTAACTAACCTCTAGAAGAGAGAATTAATATATAGCTTTACATAAACTATATTTCGATATACTAAGGTAACTAGTATAGAATCCGATTTCCTATAGTTAATAGTAGCCTATAATATACTAGAGCTTTTTATCTAGGCGAATATTCTAGTACTTATAGAATCGATAGCTAAGGGAAAGTAGCTTAAAGAGGTAGACTCTAAATTAATACTCTTCGAGAATATAGTAGAAGAAGTAAATACCGGTAATCGATACTTTGGAAAAGGCAAGTAGTTCTAATACGCTAATCGTAGCTCTCTATATTTCGGTTCTTATTAATTCCAGAATTCCTAATACTCTCAGAATTAGTTTCCTTAAATAGCCTACTAGAATACTTTCTAGTAGTTATTCTAGTGTCCTTAGTAATTATAAAATTACTAAGGCTACTATAACTAGGGTGATTTTAGTAGTTAAGGTTATAGAGGACTTTAATAAGGAACTAGTCGAGGATTCTAATAGAGCTATACTAATTATTAGAATTAGACTTCTACTCCGTAGAATTCTAATCTATAGTAAGGAGCCTAAAAAGCTTTACTAGCTTTACCCGCTCCCTATTAATAGCTATAAATCACTAATAGAAACGGATATATACTAAAGAATTAAGGTAGATTTAGGAATCGTAGTAATCACTAGTATGTCAAATAAATAGAGTAGAATAGAATAACGGCCGTTACTCTATTTTATTCAAGCTCAAAACCCGTTACTCTTATTTTATTCATATATTATTCAAGTTATTCATGAATAATCTTAAATAACTTGAATAACGCACGCACGTGATTAAGCTAGCCTAATAGGGTAAGGCTTTAGGGGGGCCGCACCTAGCGCCACCTCGCTACCTAATCAGGTAGTAGTAGCGCTTAGTAAGCGAATTAAACCTTAGCGATAATTAGTTTATTTATTATAGAAAATCTGTATTTAAGTATCCTTATATAAGTATTAGCTTAGCTTATATAAGGCTACTTAGTAAATACCTTAGTTCGTTTTTTTAAATTTAAATATATATTAATTTACTATAATTAATTAACTTCCACGTGACTTCCACGTGGTTATTTATAGTTATTCATGTTATTCATAAATAATTATTCTATTTTATTCAAATTATTTAAGATATTCGTTACTCTTATTTTATTCAAGTTATTCATGAATTATTCATGAATAACTTGAATAACTTGAATAATCCTTTGATACACTAGTAATCACTAATACTTTCCTTACTAATAGTGTATTTATTTCAGAGCAGAAATAGGCGACGAGGATTTATAGTCGTAATTCCAGGAATAGGAGAGTAGTAATTCCTTTTATAGCGAATCTATAGAGCTACCTACGAATTTTAGTAAGGAAGATTATAATAATAATTATATATATAATTATAGTAAAGAGAATTTCGATAATGAACTTATTAGAAACTTTACGGCTATGAATTTCGCCTCTTCTAAGGAAATTAAGAAAGAGGTCACGTGTAAGAAATGTAAGAAATTATTCCTAAGTAATAATTAATTATATAAGTATATTTGTGAAGATAATTATAAGTATCTAGGAATCCTAAAGGCTACTAAGAACTAGCCGACTATTAAATCTAATACTAAGGAGATAGAGGATAAGCTAGCTATAATAAAGAAATCAGAAATCGTTTTAGCCTTTAATACGATTCTAGTTATAGAATCCTTAGTAAACTTAAAATCTAATATTAGTACTAGTTTCGGATTTCGGAACTAGTACTTCGTAACTATAATATTTAAGTTTTCTACTAATAGTAAATCCTATAAGGTATATATAGATATAGGATACTCTATTATACTAATTAACTAAAACTAGCTATTGAGTAATTAGCTAGATATCCCTCTATAAATTATATTGAAGCCCTTACTAATCAGAGGAATTAGAGGTAAAGTATAGTCTTAGGAATACGTCGTATTAGATATGTTCTTCCTAGGTATAGACAAATCTAGTAAAGAGATTCTAGCTAAGATTACGAGGGAGGTATACCTCGCTAATAACCTAGTTATAAAGCTCCTTATTAGAACTAATATTATAATACTAGAAAATATCGATATTATGATCTCTAAGAAATTAAGACATATTAGAAGCTGTGGCGCTAATTTCTCTATTAAGGTATCTCAAAAGAAGGGTATTCCGAAGTCCCTAGTTTATATAATAGTAGGACTTACTATTCTAGTATTCGCCTTAATAGTAATCCTAGTCTATTATTCGGCGGCTATCGAGGATTAGGACTTACTATTTAAACCCGACGAAACACTAGTGACCTTATTTATATAGCTAGTAAATAAGAATATAAAGATAATATTAGCTAGAAATGATTTAGAGAAGCCGGTATTCCTACTACGTAACTTCTATCTAGGAAACCTTATAGATATTAAGTATAATAATAGCTTCCTAGTTCTAAATATAGATATTACAGATCTAGCCGCCCGTTTCCCTAAGGATTCTACTTTCAAGATTCCTTAGCTACCCGGTAAGGATTCCGAGATAGAAATAAAGCACTATATAGGGGCTATAATCTATAGAAACTAGGAGATAACTATAATGTTTTCTAATCTTTTAGATGAGTTCCTGGAGAACCTTTTCAATAATATTAGATTCGTTGATTTACTAGAGGATTACTAGATAAAGATTAACTTATACCCTAACTAGGTAAATAGAATCTCTAGTAAGACTAAGGTCTATAAGGCCGGAATCCGTGATCGAGAAATCATTAACGAGATATACGGAAAGCTAGAAGCCTAGGATAGACTATACTAAATAGAGTAATAGGTTCCTATAGCTTTCCTAATATTTGTAGTTTATAAGTATATTCCCGGACAAGAATAGCTTATATGCCGAGTTATAGTTAATATACGAGAATTAAATAATATAGTAATCCCTAATACTTACCTAATACCGTTATAAGAGGATATACTTCAAGGAATTATAGGCTATAAATTCATTATAGTAGTCGACGCTACTAGTTTCTTTTACTAGTAGTGAACTTATCCGGAAAGCTAGAAATACCTCTTAGTAGTTTCCTATAGAGGCTAATACACTTTCCGCTATACTCTAATAAGATTCCGGAATACCCCTTCATATATCTAATATTAAATAGATATTATTCTAAAGGATTTCTAGTTCACGAGAGTATATATTAATAATATTATTATTACTAGTTATACTCGTAAAGAATACCTATAGTACTTACGATTAGTTTTCGTAATATTAGTAAGATATAATATTACTATTAAGGGGAAGAAATACTTTATTAGTTATCTATTAGTTATTATCTTTAGAAAGAAAGTTAACTCCTTTAGTTTATCTATAACTAAGGAAAAGCTAGAAGCTATCATAAAGCTAGCTTTCCCGAAGACCGCGAAGGAATTAAAAACCTACTTAGGAATAGCTAGTTAGTTTAGAGATAAGGTTCTATTCTATATATATATCTCTAAGCTACTATAAGATAAAAAGACTAAATTATTCAAGTGAGCTCTAGTAAAGGGATATTAAAGAAAGACCTTTATAGCTTAGGAAGCTTTCATATATCTTATAGGGGTAGAGAGAGTAGCTTTCACTATACTCTAGAAAGCTATAATAACTAATACGATTCTAGTTCACGTGGATCCAGAATAACTACTTTTCTATAACCTAGATACCTCTAAGTAACGAGGAATCGGCGCTATAGTATATTATATTAAGGGAGACCCTTTATATAAGGCTATAAAGAAGATTCTGTACCTACTAAGGACGAAAGTCGAACTAATTATATTC
>JAJTUS010000397.1:0-22660 GCA_021399465.1 Hyaloscypha sp. PMI_1271
CAGCAGCGACAGCCTTGCATAATGGCGTTCGACCTTCAAGGTCAAATGAATTAGGGTTGGCCTTACTGTGAAGCAAGATTTGGACAATTTCCATTTCAATACGAGGTGGAGATATTGCCATATTCAGAGGAGCATCCTCAATCCCTGTACTGGGGTTCACATCTGCGCCCCCCGCGATGAGCAGTTTGACTGACCGTATCTGTCGTGCATCGACTGCATTGTGCAGCGCGGTCCGTCCTGCATTGGAGGCATTAACGTTAGCCCCGGTATCGATCAGAAGCTCCAGGACGTCCGGGTGCTGTACTGCTGCATTCAGTAGCGTTATGGAGTCCGGTCCAGCCACATGTGCTCCGTGTTCGAGTAACATCCGCACCATGCGGGTGTCTGGGATTGCCAGTTGCAAAACTGATCGCTTGTCTGGCCGTTCTAGATTAACTGTCGCCTTTCCGTCTCCCTGCAACAGTATCTCGACGGCGTGGTAGTCGAGTTTCATGACAGCAATGTCCAACACCGTGTTGCCGTTTTGATCCCTGATGGTGAGGCAGGTTTTCCGCCTGGGTACCACGAGCCGCAGGAAACAATGGTCTCCCCTCTCAGCCGCTTTGTGTAGTAGCGTTCCTCCCGATACGTGTTGTAAACAGTCACAGCCGTCCTCCCGGTGCTCCAACAGCAGCTCGATAGTAATTGTTTGTTGACGGTCCTGATGAAACACTTCCTTCACTGCACAGTTTCCTTCCGAATTCCTGGCATGGACATCTGCGCCGTTATCGATTAAGATCTTCGTTATGGCTGCCAAGTCTTTCATGGCCGCCACATGCAAAGGCGTGTTCTTTGATGCCGGATCTGGCGCGTTGACAACCTCGGGATGGAGCTCCAGAATACATCTGACCACGTCTTTCTTTTGCGCTTCAACAGCCTCGTGGATCGCAGACCTCTCGCCACTTCCCATGTTGGCATTCGCCAACAACAACTTTCGAACCACACCCGGATTTCCCGTGTATATTGCGAAGTAGAGGGCAGTTCTTCCGAGACCGTCGGGCCGATTTAAAAGTGACTGATACTTTTCCTTCCGCAATAACTCTTCGAGAAGCCCATTGTTCTCTTGATGCACGGCGACGTGTAGGACGTTTGCGTTGTCCTTATTTGCCTTGCTCTTGACCCATGCTTTGACGTCTCGAAGTTCAGTTCTAACTAGCTGCGCGTCGGGATCTCGTTGGAAGATACTCGAGAAGCCTAGAGGATGAAGGTTGAGATTAGTACTAAAACTCCACCAAACCTGAGAGGATTCACGCACGCTTCATATTCTTCAGCAGGTCTAGGTCGACTGGAAAGGAGAAAGTTTGCGAGGCTGTACAGATTGGGAAGTGTTGAGGGCATCGGTTTCATCCAACTGCTGTGACACTCTAAACTTGCCTTGGAGACTCATCAGCCCGTCCTCTATGTGTTCGCCGACAGTCTGGTTGACCATAGCGACCAAAAGGGTCAATGCCTGATTTTCGCCATTTTCGCCATATTCCTAAGGCCATAGCTAATTATTTTGACCCCACCGTCTGAACTATACTAAACAACTATATGATTCACAGCTTTATATGACTATTTCTAAGGCCCTAGCTAATTATTTTGCCTGCATCGTCTGAACTATACTAAACAACTACATGATTCACAGCTTAATTCACAGCTTAATCTGAATTATTCAGGCTCCTATTTGAGTTATTTTTAGCCCTAGATATCTATAAAATAGGCCCTTAGCTCCTAGCCCTCCCTCTAACTTCCTTACACACACTCTCTCTCACTCTTTCCTCACACACACCTCACACACCTCACTTCATACACACACAATAGTAGCCTAAGCTCAACAGGATCTCGTTATCTAGACTCGTGTAGACGCCTCTAATAATATTCGGTACTTCCTTCGTGTGGGAGGGAATGAGCTCTAGCCCTTAGTTATTAAGTACGAGCTATTAGTAGTAGAGGGGCATCCCCTTAACTAAGGGTACTTAGAGAATCATATCATTATTATAATTACCTGTAAATAACTCAGAGATACGTAATTTGATCCTCTTAACCTCATGAGATCTATTCTTCCTATTACGCGATATACCCTAATTAGAGAGAGCTCGTTTGAGAGTTTTTAAGCTATATTCAAACTATAGAATCCCTCTTATTTTACTTAAAATCTCAGGGATCGTGTGCTTCTCAGAGACCTAACTAAGAATCTCATCTTTATAGGGCTCAAGATTAATCTTTGGAGGCATTTTTAGTACTACGTAATACGTGCGATACGTTGAAAGTAGGATAATTAATATAAGTAGGGGTGGTAGGTCAAAAATGCGATTTTCCAAAAATTCGATTTCGCGGAAAAAGCCATTGACCCTTTTGGTCGCTATGGTCACACGTAGACAGCCCCAGTCACATCCAGTCGCATAGCACAGACCTACCCCGTGCGACCGCCATTCTCTCGCGCCAAATTGTAGCCACTCCGCGTCGACACAGTAATCAACCGACTCGAAAACATCTTAATGTGATTGGTCTCTTTTGGACGGGAAGTGCCGCTGCGGAGTTAGTTAACTACAACTTTATGCAGCTTCAGTGGAACACGACGAGCCAAATCGTTTTCCCTCCCTGCAGTGGTTTCTAGGTGTTTTTGGTATTTGTAATAACATTAGGTTAGAATTGCTCTGCTCCTGCATGGGGCCCTCGACCCCCAATCTGGTCGCCTTGGCACCAAATTGGGAGCTCAGCGCGTGATCCTCTGCTGCCTGGCCTCAGCCTCTGCTTGTTAAGCCCCTGGAGGAACTAAAATTGCCCACGATCCGATCACCGTGCCCGGACCCGCACGCCTCAAACTTGGCCTTTTCGAAAGTAGTCTAGCCCTGACCATGGGAGTTGTAACGCATTCAGTCACAGTGGCCCAAAGCAAAATTATGTAATCAACGTGATTTAGTTAGGAGTGGGGGTACATAGGGCCAGCGACCCTGGAAAGCCAATTGGAATCATCATCGTCACAGCGTGTGAATATGCTCAAGAGCAAAAATTATCGCACAACGCCTTTAAGGTTATACCATCTTCTAGCTCCAAAAAATAATCTCTAGGCGCTTTGTCCCATGAGGTCTCCACATCTTTGTCCTCATTGCGCAGAATGGCTGATTATACGTACTTGCAATCTTTGGATGGCGGAGATATAGTCTCGGGGAAGGCGAAAATACGAGTCCTGCATCTCCTTCCGTCCGGCGATACGGCGCATTCGTTACCCAGAACTAGCACTCTCAGTTGTAAGATGCATCTCATGGACTTGGACACGACAAGTCAATATTATTCCACATCTAGATACTCCGAAGACACCTACGAAGCACTGTCGTACACATGGGGCACTGCTGCACAGACTCGAAACATCCTTATCAACAACTACAACTTCCCAGTAACTGAGAACTTGGAGACTGCCCTCCGCCATCTACAGCTCCAGGAAGGGGACCGCATCATCTGGGTTGATGCAGTTTGCATCAATCAGAAAGATAACTCGGAAAAGAATCATCAAGTTCAAATGATGGCAAAGATCTATGAGAGAGCCAAGAAAGTTATCATTTGGCTTGGTCCTGAAGCACAAGAGAGCGCTCTAGCTTTGCAGCGTTTGGATCTTCTGGGCCTGAAATGTCTAAGAATCTTAACCCAGCGGCAGATTTCATTCCATGAGCTCCGGGACCCTCAACCACGTCATGATCTGCAGACCTTATCCCAAAAGGTGCACGATTTAACGGTGGATTTCGAAAGCGCTCTTCAGTCTGTCGGATACGAAGAGGAGTCATGGCTAAAACCAATCAATCACCTACTCTCTCGCCCGTGGTTCGAGCGAGCCTGGATTGTACAGGAGCTTGCCGTTGCTCAACGCCCCGAGCTCTTTTGCGGTCAACAATCTATCCCGTGGTCTCATTTTGCAGCCGGCTTTATGCTTCTAGCATTCAGGACCGAACAAGCTGTTCAAAGGAGGGAATGGGAGTTTCAAGGAACCGGACATGAACAATTCTTCCGCTTTGCAAAGCTATATGGAGGCTGCGTGCACACTTTGGTGCGATTCCGTGACGAGTTTCAGGCAACGTCTTCTAGACGGCTAGCTTTCAAATATATCGTTGAGAGCATCACCACAAGAGGTCATTTACTCTGCAAAGATCCTCGAGACCGCATATTTTCCATCGTTGGCTTAGCAAAGGACTTAGATCCATGGGCTCCGAGACGGCAGCGTCTAGTCCCAGACTACACTCTCTCAACAGCAGATGTGTTCGCAAAGACTACACGAGCGATTATACATAGCTGCTGGAATAACAGTGCGGACTGCCTACGCATACTCACCTTCAATCAGACAGAAAAAGGACTGGCAGACCTTCCGTCTTGGGTTCCGGATTGGACAATACCATTTTGCGAAAACATCGCCGGGGATTTCAATACTCCCATTTACTACGCGGACATGATGATATCGCCTCCAAAGATTTCCCTGAGTGTCCAACACATTTTCCCGACGGACGAGATTCTGAAGCTTGCCGGTGTCCACTTTGACGCAATATTCGAGCTAGGACAAAGCTATGAAGAGATGGCAGGCCAGCATCCGGGGCTTTCGGACGTTGTGCATGAGTGGATCGTGAACTGTGCCTGTCTCTTCCAGTTCAAACCAGGCAATTATAGATCTCTGAAGGAGATGAAAGGCCTCGAGAAACGATGCGTTCGAAGAGGTAGCTTTCCCTACGGTCCAACTTATCCCTATGATCCCGACGAACTCCGCAAAGCCATGGCTAAGACAATGATCTGCGACCATCGTGTCGACCAACTGGCGCCACCGGGGTACTATGGGGTAGAGTGTGACGGTGATAGTAATAGAGCCGGCCCGCTTGAGACGCTGATGTTCAATTGTTGGTTTGGTAAAGGGCAGGTTCCTGAAAGTTTTCTCCGCGGCGTCGATCTCCCTCGAGAGACCAGAAGAGGTAGATTCCTGAAATCCTATGCGGAACGAGCACATCTGAGTGCAGTAGGCAAACGACCCATCATATCCACCAAAGGTTACTTCGGGCTGGTACCGTCTACAGCTCTACCCGGGGACAAGCTTGTGATATTCTTTGGCGCGTCAATTCCTTTCGTGGTGCGGAAACATGGAGACTATCACGAACTTATCGGTGGTTGCTACGTGCACGGAGCAATGGATGGTGAGATGGTGAATGGGCGCCCGTATCCCATAGATGCTTTCGAGCTGAAATAACGGGAGTACAGAGCTACCATCAGCTGTCAGAGTCTCTTAGAGGCTCTGTGCGGTGCTATCGCGGGTCACAAGTCACTTCTTTAGCAAGGGAAGATACTTCACCGGGGTGTCTCTAAAAACAACGCCATTATCACTGAATCTGCCACTAACGGAGCCCCGAAGGGAAGATTGATTGACCTGGACTTAGCAAAGGAGCTGGATAGCGTGCCGAGTGGAGCCAGTCATCGGACCGGGACCATGTAGTTCATAGCGATTAAGGATCTAGTTATCTGCGATGGGCAAGCTATCTATACGCAATAAGTTACAGAATACAGAAAATGTACTAAACAGACTCGTCTCACAAGCGGCCCCAATCTAAAAATTGACCTCCGGCCTAGAACGAGGAGTACAAGTGAGACTTCTTCGTTATCTAGGATAAGGATCTATAGCCCTAATACTATAGTAGTCTATTATATAGTAATAGAGTTTTTTTATATATATGAAATAAGTGAGATAACTCGTACTACTATTATCTCTATTACTAGATAATAGAGAACTTCAAAATTATTATAAGAGTTAAAAAGTACTTAAGTTAATACTAGAAATATATTAGAATATAATAAACTATTACTACTACTATTATTATATATATATATATATAGTATTTCGTGTTATATATTAGGTTTAGTAAGTATAACTATAGTCTTAATAAGATATATACTTTAGGAGTTATAAGTTAGATATATTAAGCTAGAATTATATAAGTATATAAATAAATAATATATATTAGTATTACTATAATAAGGATTTCTCTCTTATAATTATATATAATTATATTATAATAAGTATTTAATTATTATATAGATTTCGGATTATATATAAGTATTAAATATATAAGAGAGAAGTAAAATAAGAGGTAAGAAGTTAAATAATAAAAGTAGTATTCTAAAGACTCTTAGTACTAGTAATATAATAATAAGAAGAATTAAAAATAAGAAGCTTAAAAAGTTAATATATTATTTAAACTAATTATATATATAAATAAAAGTCTTATATAACCCTTTAACTAGTACTCGTAAGCTTAGAATATAAGACACGTGATAATAATTACTAGATATAAGATAAAAAACCCTATTATATAATTCTCTTCTTTTATTCTTAATTATTCCTTAATTAAGATAAAGAAAGAAACCCTAAACTTCTCTTTCTTATTATATATACTTTTTATAATCCTTAGAAATATAAAGTAAAAAAAGAAAGATATACTCTTATAACTAGAAAGAAATAAGTTTAACTTCTCTTTCTAAATCCTCTAGATACTTAATATTCTTACTTCTCTTTCTTAGAATAAGATTCCTAATACTTCTCTCTTATTTCTCGACTCTTTATATATTTTTTATTCTTCTCTTCTTATCTTAAGAATATAAGAGCGAAATTAGTTTTAGAGTTAGAATTTTAATAAAGTAGCTTATATATAGAATTTTAGCTAATAAGCTTAAAAGAAGCTATTATACCCTAAGTAAGTTTACCTTATTAAAAGTACTATTTCCCTACTATAATTACTCCCTTATTTAATTAGTATTATTAAAAGATAATTAAGATTTGAATTAAATAAAATAGATTTTAAATATATAATTAATATTTAGTTTTAATAATAAGCTTATTATAAGTTAAGGTTTACTTATTTTACTTTTCTAAATCTTATATAAAAATCTATTAGTTATAAACTTTTAGGGCCTTCTCTACCCTATAAATATAATACTATTATAGTAGGGTTTTTTGTCTTATATCTAGTAATTACCGTCACGTGTCCTACTTTCTAGGCTTACGGGCGCTAGTTAGAGGGTTATATAAGACTTCTATTTATATATACGATTAGTTTAGATAATATATTAACCTTTTAAGCTCCTTATTTTCGATCCTTATTATTACTATACTACTAGTACTAAGAGTCTTTAGAGTACTACTTCTATTATTTAAGTTCCTACCTCTTAATCTACCTCCCTATATATCTAACGCCTATATATAGTCCGAAATCCATATAATAATTAAATACTTATTATATTAGTGACCTAGGGAAGATTCAAATCACGACGGTTAGTATTTTTGAATTACGTGAGTATCTCCTAGACCCTAAGGGTATAGTTACTCTTAGTTACTTTTATGTATTTCTGGTTTTAGTTATACGAGTTTTCTGAAGTTAGAATACTAGTTAGTTAGCTATTAAGCTTATTTGTTTATAGTTATAGAGGCGTATTCCTTTATATTAATTCTATAGATAGAGTAGTTCGCGAAACTACTTCCTTAGTTATATCTTTTAATAGCTAATATTATTATTATACTTATCTATAATATATATATAATTATTAAGTAATAAAGGGACTCCTCTATATTAGCTTATTTTAATAGGGAGTCTATAGTTCATTCTAGGGGATATAGGGTAGAGTTAGCTTATACTAAGAGAATAGCTTATAGAAACTACTATAAATACTCTCATATATAGTATTTCCTTATACGAAGACTTAAGAAGACTATACCTTAATTATTTTATATAGAAACCCTGTTTCCTAAGCTCCCGGGACTAGCCCTTAGAATTAAGACAATTTCTATTATATTACAGCTCCCCTAGGAAACTAATTAACTACTATAAAATCTAAACTCACTATACCTTCTTATAACTCTCTCTATTATAATTACTTAGGTTATTGAGATTACCTTACTTCTAATTATAGAGCTATATTTATTATTATTATTACTTATCCTCTTTATTATATAGGTCCTTATCTATAGTCTAGATACTATAATAACTAATTCCTTAGGCTCTAGCCTCGATATTAAGATAGATCCTACTACTTACTCCCGGGTAGATACTCCTCTTATTATACCTATATTACCTATAGACCTCTATATTAAAGATACTTAGACTATATATCTCATATAAGCTATACTATCTACTATTACCCTAGGAATACCCTATTTCTAAGGACCTAATATTATAGAGTTTTTAGACTAATATAAAGGCTAGTATAAAGACTACTATATCCTCGGTTTAGCTATAGTTACTCGTCTTCCCTAGTATTACTATATAACTATTATATAATATATTCGTATAATACTAGAGTAGGTTTCTAATAACTAGGCTACCCTTAGAGTTATCCTATACTAAGAGTATAGGGAAGAGGATACTTACTAAATAATGAGAACTCGAGGGTTTATAGAGGCCTAGAAAAAGAAGGGCTATACTAAGGGAATTAACTTATATTAGTTCTATTAATAATACTCTACTTTCTCTTAGTACTTAGTAGATAATTACTTACTAGAAGGTTATACCTAAGCTCTTTGGTTTCTAGAGGGAATTCCGAAGGCCCTTCGTGAGAAAATCGTCTAGAAGTATAGTATAAAGCTTAATATTACTAGTATAATGAATTTTAAGGCCTTTTCTCTTATAGCTATTAAGTATTACGAGTCTAATTAAACTAATAAGGAGATAACTAATTATTAAGACTATTCTTATACTTATAATATCCTTATAGATAGCTTTTAGGCTTAGATAATAATAGTAAAGGATCTCACTACTCTTATTCCTATTTATATAGAACTTAATTAATACCCCTCTTCTATTACTATATAGCCTATAACCCCTAAAACCCCTATATTAAATATAGTAGGACTTATAAAGGCTATATAAGCCCTAGTCTTATCTCTTAGTAGTATATAAGGCTCTTTTCTAACTAGTAATATATCTAGCTTAAATATATAACCCTTAGCTAGCCTAGAGAATTAATATCGAGCTCGACTTAATTATTACTTCTTATATTTCTCCTCTTTTTATTAGGTAGTTTAATATATAGAAGCACTAGCTCTTTATACTACCGGTATTATATACTTTAATTAATAGAATTAGGTCTATACTAGCCCTATAAGTTCAGGAGAAAAAATATTCTAGTTTACTCTAGGAAATACTAGAATCCTATAACTTAAGTAGTTTTCTTAGTATATGAATTCGAACTCCTTATCTACCCTAGAAACTAAGGTTTCTTCTCTCTCCTTAGCTATAAGAGATTAGGATCTAGGGGTAGAGTTAGATAAGGAAGTAAGAAACTTCTCTTAAGTAGAAGATAAGGATAAATAAGTTATTATTAGTGCCTCTAGGGTTAAAAAGAAGAAGGATAATAAGCTATATAGAGGATTAAAGGATAGTTATAACTAGTATAGGGTATTAAAGAACTACTAAGAGAAAGAAACTAGTATTACTATAGCCTAATACCTTAGGAGTAAGAAGTAGAAGCTAGTTATATTTATAGATAAAGTAGAGGAAGTAACAACTTAATAAGATATTCTTATAATAAACTAACTATAGCTTACCCTCATATATTTAACTTCCCCTAAAGACTTTACTATTAAACCTATAGCTTTACTTATTATACTTACTTATCTTTCTCCTAATACTCGCCTAAGAGTCTATTAACTAGTAAATAAGCTTCGAGGGGAAGCTAAGCTAGAGTAAGTATTAAATAAGATCCTTAATTAGAAGGTAGAAGGAATTATTACTCGAGAGCTCTTATCTAACTCTCTAGCTCTTCTAAAGCTTATTTTCTAGAGTCCTTACTATAATCTAGCTAAGCTAGGCCCTATATTATATAGTAGAATAACACGTATACGTATAAGCGAGGTCTCCTTAGCGAGACTACCCTATTTAGCTAGTTTTAGATAAAACTTAATGAATTATCCTTTACTACGTTTTTAGTATTTAATAATAGTAGTAATACCTTATTAACTATTTATCACAGGCTTTATATTAGCTTATAATATAATCTTAATTAACCTCTAGCTCATTAATGCCCTAGCTACGCTACTACGAAGCGCTACTAATACTAAGCTAGTTCTTAGTAGAGATTATTAAGCTTATATACTAACTCTAGAGAATTATTAATAAGAACCTCAAACTTATAGAGTCTATTAGCCTAGAGACTCGTATAGTAATTAAGGTAATCCTATGAGATTATCTATAAAGAGAATATACTCCTAAGTCTTAATCTAGTTACTCTAGTAATAGACTTCATTCCCCTCTTAAACCCGAACCTTTCCTAATAGAGTAGCTTAATAGTAAGTATACCTTTAATATTACCCTATAATACTTCATTACTACTATAAAACCACCTACTACTTTACTACCTAATACTAATAATTTATAAGGCAATTAAGGCAATTCCTAGTAGTAGACTCTAGAAAGTGGTACTACTAAGGAAATCGCGAGGGAAGGTATTCCTTCTAGATTAACTATATACGTTACTATATTAGAAGCGAATCCTAACCTCCTAGGAAGCGGGAGTAGCCTTATACTAGATATATACTAAGATATTATCTAATTAATTACGTAGACTATATAAACCCTAAATATAGGCGCAAATACTAGAATTCCGGGAAATCCTAGAAATGTATAATAATAAGACCCCAATAAAGATTTCATAGATCTAAGATAGCGCTTATAAGATATTAGTTTCTTTAACCCGAAGCTTAATGAGTTATATAGAAAAGGCAATTATATTATAATAGGAACGAATATATATTAGTATAATATCTATATATTTATAAATTAAGTTAGAGATAATAGTATAGGCCTATAAGCTACTATAGTTAAATAGAACTCATCCTCTTACCTTTATAGGGAAGCTTTAGTATAGTATAGATGAGCTTAATAAGCTTCATTAAACCGGCCTTAAGTTCTCATGAAATAGTGTAGAAGACTAGTATATAGCGCTAATTAAGAGATTTAAGGATACTCTAAATAAAGTATTAAGGAAGATATAAAAGGAGTAGTTTACTAAAGAAGATATATATATTAGAAGAGATATATAATTATATATTACTATAGTTATGAGATATATAAAGGCTACCGAGTTCCTTGAAATAATCTAGTAGCTTTCCTAAGCTTATAATAACCTTAACCTAGAGCTTCATATCTATATTTCTTGTCTAGGACTTACTACTATACTTAGTAGCTTTATAGAGGAGGTATTAGCGAAATAATAATCGTGAAAGGATATATTAGGTTCCTAGTCACGATTCCTAAGTAATAGATAGAACTAATAACTATTCTAATATAAAGGTAAACGAGGTAATAATAATTTTAATATTATTACACGAAATGAGGTCCGCTAATTTCCTATAGCTAGACTAAATTTTAGACTAGCTTTTAGACCCTTTATTCTATATATGAATTTTAGACCTTAATATCCTTTTACTTCTTAATTTAAATCTAATCTTAATACTAATAAGAAACCTAAGCTAAAGCTTCTACTAGCCTTAAGACTAAGACTAGCTCTAATAGTAGGCTTTATATAAGAATAGGGAAGATAAAATAGGCTATAAAATAATAAGCCTTATTATATATCTAATTCTTTTAATAATAACTCCCTATAAAATAGTAGTAAGTTCTATAGATTTAGATACTATAATAGTGTAAACTTTATAGAGGACAACTACTATAATATACCTAAGGAATATAAAGACTAATATAATAAGGAGTTAGAGGAGAAGAGATACTTTATTAGTAAGGAAATGTGTCTTCTTACTAAGGAAGATAAGACTAGTAAACCCGAGGACGATATTTACCTAGCTATTAACCACGTAGTTCCTAAGGAACTCATATATTAGAAGTACTAGGAATTCTTCCTAACTCGTATAAGCTCTTTAAGTATATCTACGTAAATTCGTATAATATTAATTCTAATAAGGTTCCTTAAGTTTCTTAGCTAGAACCTACGTCTCTACTAGATTCCTAGCTAATTTCCCTAGATAAGGTACTAGCTTCCTAGGATAGGGTATAGGCCTTCTTAGCTTATTCCTAGTCCAAAGCCTTAATTCCTAAGGCTCCTAATATAATTGACGCTATACTAATTAGACTAACTAGTATATCTATCTCCGGGTATATATACTCTATATTTAATATATAATTCACTATAGATAAGAAGAAGTATAAGGTCTATACTAATATAGGATATTCTTAACTACTCGTGGATAGGGATTAGCTTATAGGATACCTAGACTTTATTATTAATACTAAATAGTCCATAACTATAAAGGGAATCGGATCTAGACTAAAGTTATATAGATTAGTAACGTTTATATTATATATACCTAGTAAGGTTAATAGCTAAGAGACTCTTAGAAAAGTAATTATTAGAGCTTAGGTTACTAAGAATCTTAAGCCTTACCTACTTCTAAGTAATGAATTCTTATATCCTTATAGTACTATTATTAATTTAAAGAAGAACGAGATTATTATTAGAGTATATAAGGATTTAATAGCCTTAATTATTATCTATTATAAGGGTAAATGTGTCTTATATAAGGTTTTAGCCGCTAAGGTAGTTACTATTCCCCCGAAATTCATAATTACTATTCCCTTAATATATACGTCGTTACTAAAAGGATATAGCTATATATTTAAAGCCTTATATAATAGTGCTTATAATATTATTATAGAATATATAAACTTCGTTATAGTTATAAACCCCTCTAATAAGGTAAAGAAGATTCCTATAAAGACTAGGCTCGGAATAGTAATAGAGTTTAAGGAAGAAGGCTATTACCTTATATAGAACCTAAAGTTAGTAGAGGATAACTAATATAGGGAAGCTTTTGACCCCTAGGACT
This sequence comes from Hyaloscypha sp. PMI_1271, assembly GCA_021399465.1. NCBI lineage: Eukaryota > Fungi > Ascomycota > Leotiomycetes > Helotiales > Hyaloscyphaceae > Hyaloscypha > Hyaloscypha sp. PMI_1271. Next base: position 12,881 of record JAJTUS010000397.1, read on the forward strand.
TCACTAATAATAGTCCTACTATTAGTATCTTAAAGTTATTAAATATTCCCGAGATTATAGTAAATAATAGTATCTATATCTATAACCTCGAGCTAGAGCTTACTAAGTAAATCCAAGTACTAGCCGCCGAGTTCATAGTATATTAGGAGGAAAAAGGCCTAATTAATATACCTAAGGAAGAAATAATATCTATTCTATTTATAAATAACTAGTAGAACGGGAAGATTTCTATAAAGGTATACCTTATTAGGTTTAAGGACCGGGAAGTAATTAATAATATCTTTAATAATCTATATATAAAGGACCTAATAAACTAGGCTAAGTTCCTTATATTATTTGGTTATATAGTCTTTATAGTCTAGAAGATCGTGAAAGGAAAGCGTAAGGCTTATCTAGTAATTAATCTCAAACTACTAAATAAGTAGGCTATTCCTAATACTTACTTAATACTACTTTAATTAGAGGTTATCGAGGCTCTATATAGCGTATAATATATCTCGTATATTAATAGTTCTACTTTCTTTTACTAATTCTTAGTTAAGCTAGAATATAGGGAATACTTTATAATTATTAGTTACTATAGCTAAGAATAATCTAAGGTTATATTAATAGGATTTAAGAACTCCTTAGTATATATTTAGTAATTTATAAATAAGAAGCTATACTTATATAGAGACTTCGCCCGCGCCTTTATTAATAATATAGTTATCTTTTCTAAGATAACTAATAAATATATTTACTACCTAAGATAAGTCTTTTCCTTATTTACTAAGATAAGTCTTTCCCTTTCCCTAATGAAGTTATTTCTAGCTTATCCTTTTATCTAGCTATTTAGATACTAAGTAGACGGACTCGGAATAGCTATAACTAAGGAATACGTATTAGTAATTAAGAACCTAGTATTCCCGTCCTTACTTAAGGAACTCGAGACCTTTATTAGTATAATAGGTTATCTTAGATAATATATCCCCTTCTATACTAAGGTAATTAAACCTTTATAGTTATATAAGATAGAAATACTTATTAAAGGATATAAGTAAGGTTAGGTAAGACTTAAGAGAAAGAAATTTTATACCTATACTACCTAGAATCTAATAGACCTAGAGAAAGCTTTATTTAAGTTAGTAAAGAACTACTTTTTAGATCCTCGATTCCTAATATATTATAATCCCGAGAAGGTAATATATATAAAGATTAATATATTAAATATACACGGTTTTAGTATTATGCTTTTCTACCTTAAAGAAGACTATAAGGTACCTAAAGACTTATTAAAGATCTTTACTATAGTAGTTTAGCTTATTCTTTTCCTTAGTAAGCTCCTTAGCCTTATAGAAAAGAATTACTACCTAATAGAGCTTAAAGTTACTTATCTTATATATACTTACTATTACCTCTATATTATATTTCACTCCTTAAAATACTTAATTATCGTCCTTATAGATTACTCTATTATATATAGAGTATATAACTAAGTTATACTTATAACCTTAAATACTAATTAAGTAAATATATATTTATATTATATATTATAATACTTATCCTAATTTAACCTAGATATTTACTATATTCCCGGGAAGATAAATATTGTTCCTAATATACTTTCTAGGCTTAGTACCTTTAAGCTTAAGGATATATTATAAGATAATACTCTTAATAATATCTATATAATATTAGAAGTATATATAACTAAGGAATTTAAAGAATGCTTTATAAGCGAGTATATAAAGGATCTATATTTCTAATATATACTCTAACTCCTAAAATATAGAGATAAGCTTCCCGACTCTTATACTTAGCTTAGTATTCTATTTTTCATCGAAAATAGACTATTATATAATACTATAAATAAGGGTAGAGATAAATTATATATTCCTAATATAGTCCTCTAAGATATATTCGAGGAAGCCTATAGCTCGGAATACTTCGGAATCCTAAAGATAATTTAGGAATTAAGGCTATTCTATATTCCTAGACTAACTAAGAAGATTAAGAATTTTATTAGATATTATCTAAGTTATCTCATTAACTCTACCCTCTATATTAAGCTAAATAGTGAGCTTTAGCTTATTTATATAATTCCTTAACTATTTTATATAATTATAATAGACTTTATCCTTATACTTCCCGAGATTAAGGTAGTTATACCTTAGGCCCTTAAGAGTTATAATACTTTTAATTATCTAATAATAAATACTTATAAGTTTTCTTATAAGTCCTTACTTATTCCTAGATATAATATATATACTATAGAGGATTAGGCCTCTATACTAGTTAGAATACTACTACTCGTGTCCTAGGGGATTCTAAAGGAGTTTATTTCTAATTAGGACTTAAAGTTTATATTAAAAGTCTAGAAGAAGATCTTTATATTATTTAATACTAAGTTCCTCTATTTAACTATATAGTACCTATAGACTAATAGGTAATCTAAAATCAAAAACTAATATATAGAGATTACCTTCTAATACTATATCTATAAGTACTTAGGGCTCTTATAGTTAAATAGTATACTATTCCTATAATATGTATTTAATAACTTATTTAGTATACTAATTAGTTATAGCCTAAATAAGGTTATTATAAGAATAAAGGCTAATATGAGACTAAGCCTTATTACGCTAGAATAAGAGAAGGAGCTATTATCTATTATCTGTGAGCTATACTACTTAGATACTTAAGTAGTAATTAACTTCGCTATAAATACTATAAAGGAAAGCTATAATACTAAGTACTAACTAATCTCCTTTAAAGTTAATAAGGAAGTATACTTAAAGCTATATAAAGGCTATAATCTACCTAAGAAGCCTAATATAAAGCTTTCTAAGTAGTATATAGGACCTTTTAAGATCGTAAAAAAGATTAGTTACCTTATATACGAGCTAGATCTTCCTCCTTCTTAGAAGGTTTATCGTGTAATCTCTATAGTATATCTCTAACCTACTCCTAAGGGAAAGGATTTATTTAGGAGACCTAAGCTAAATATTTAAGAGTTAGTTAAGGGAGTCGAGGGAGATACTAATAAATAGAAGTCCTATAAACTAGAATATATTATAAATAAGTATATTATAAGATATAATAATAAACTATTAGTCGAGTATCTTATATAATATAAAGGCTATTCCTTAGTATATAATAAGTAGTTCCTAATCTAGTTATTAGGAAATGTGAAGGAGCTAGTTAATAATTACGAGAATTCTATCTTAGTCCTTCTAACTCCTAAGTATTAGGGTTAGTCTTCTAAGACTAAGTACTAGTATTACCTTTTAGAAGATTTTAGTATTATTTTAGTATTTATTTACAAAAAATTAATATTTACTTAGCTCGCTTATATCTTATTCTTATACTCTTTATATTCTAATAAACTTCAACCTTTAATCTTTATTTAATATCTCTAATACTACTAATAATCTCCTCTAGATTATTATTACTAGTACCTTTATACTAATCCACGTTATTAGGCTATTATATATCCTCCTTTACTTAGGCGAGAAGAGACGAACTCGTATAAATTAAGAAAGAGTTTAACGAGGAATATAATATAGACGACTTCCTTAATAATAAGCCTAATCCGGATATACTTTAGTTATATAAGGATTATACCCCGTAATAGTTTATTAGAGATAATAATTCCAAACTCGAATTCTCTTATTAAGCCCTAGTAAGAGTCTATAAGTGTTTAGAACATAGCTATACCCCGCCTGAAAGTAAAGTAATAAGGTCTTAAGATTAATAATACTAAGATTAATTATAGGGATATAAGTCTTACCTACTTTCTCGACTTATTCCTAAACCTATATAGCGGCTCTCAAGTAAGTTACTTTAGTAACTCTAACGAAATCCCACGTTTCCTAAACCGCTATAGTCTACTTCCTAGCCTCTTAAATAATCCTAGAATAGTTCCGAGCTTCCTCTCTGAAATATATAATAATTCTAATAAAATCCCAAGTTTCCCGAACCGCTATAGTCTAGTTCCTAGTCTCCTAAATAATCTAAGAGTAGTTCTAAACTTCCTCTCTAAGATATATAATAATTTCAACGAAATCCTATACTTCTAAGTAAACCTCCTATACTTCTAAGTAAGCCTCTTACTCTTCCTAGCTAGGAGAGGCCTAGCTTAAGAACTTCTAGCTCTATTTTTAGTGCCCTTTCCTAAATACGTAACTAACTTCCTAATACTAAGAGTACTCCTTACTTAATCTTTAGTGCCCTCTCTCTAATATATACCCTACTTCTAAATACCTCTAGCTTAATCTTTAGCGCTCTTCCTTAAACTCGTACTCCGCTTCCTGAGAAGAGACTAGCTCTCTAGTTAACTAAGGGAAGCCTAGTCTGAAAATAATATAAGACTTATAAGGACTTATTTATAGATAATACTAATTTCACCCTCCTTAATAGCGATAGTCCACCTACCCTACCTTCCTTATTAGAATCCAAAGGGAAAGACCTATTAGTTTCATAATAACCCTATTATTAGAAGGTCTATAGACTTATTAAGGAGAAGAAGATATTACTATTATAAGTAGAGGTTAATAACTATATTAAGGAAAGTAATAATAAATACCTTATACCCACGCTATATAACCTAATTGAAAGCCTTATAGCTAAGAAGAAAGCCCTAAAGAATCGCCTTTACTTAGTCTTAAAGAAGGAGTATAAAAAATCCGAATTAAATATAACTCTATTATTATTAAGATAAGGGGTACTAAGTAACCTAATAGCTATACCTCCCTAAATATAACTCCTTCCTTAGAATATATCTAAGTTATTACAAATAGATACTAAATTATTTCACGGTATATAAAAACTAGTTAGACTAGTAAATAACTTATATTTCTAACTATAATAAAGTATAGTTATATTCTCTAAAGTAGAAAGTTTTACTTACTAAGGCTATAAGTTTATATAAGATATTACTAAGAAGAACTATAAAGCTAATCTATAAGAATTACGTTAGTTTTTTCTAAGTAATAGATATAATAATTAACCTTATTTCATTATTCCTATATTAGAATTAGACCTTTCGTGGATATAATAGTATATATTAGAGTTTAATATATAGTTAATAGAATTCGCTAATACTTATAGAATAAGCCTTACTTCTAGCGAATACCTATATCTACTAAAGTAGTAAGAAGACTTATATATTATAATACTTAATAATAAGGAACTATATATACTCTTATATTTATAAGGGAAGCTCGATATTTAGAACTCACTTAGCTAAGTAAATAAGGCTTTAGAGGCTCCTAAGCTAATTATTTAACTAACCCTTATATAGATATTTAGCTTACTAGTATTCTATATAAATATAGATAGTAATCGAGTCCTATTTATAATATAAGGAATAGAGGCCTTAGTATATCTTAAGGAAATAAATCCTAAGATAGATATGATTTTTGGTCTCCCTAGTTAGCTTATTAACTTACTAAAGTCCGAAAAGGAGATAAATAATAACTTGGTATATTACTTATAAGTCTAAAGCTCACTATTATACCTATAAACCGGCGTCGAATACTTAGTCTAGGAAGACTAGCTATAGCTAATTAAGAGTATAAAAGATAACTATATTAAGAGAGTTAATAGTAATAAACTAGTATATATAAGTAATATATCCTATATTAATTTCATTCCTAATAAGGATATTCCTAAGATACTAGAGCTATTATAGGAAGTTATATAGGGTATTTCCCTATAAGTTATTAACCTAATATAAAAGGCTATAATAGATATACTAAATTTACCTCTAGTTACTCTAAAGACTACTACGCCTATATTAACTCCTCTAGTGACTATATAAAACCTAACGCTAGCTACTACTAGTATATAAGTACTAGCTTAGGAGATTATAGCTATTATATAAAACCAAGTTTAGAAGATAGCTATACTTATATAAACTACTATAGTAATTATATAAAACCCTACTTAGATATAAACTCCTATAACTACTATATAAGCTCTAGTTATATAAGAGACTATAGCTACTATATAAACCTAAAACCTAGTTACTTAGAAGACTAAAGCTCCTATAGCTACTACTACTTAGAAGACTAAAGTTCCTATAGCCGCTATATAGAATTAAGCTCTAGTAATTACTATATAGAATTAACTTACCTAACCTCTAATTACTTAGAAGACTAAAACTCTAGCCGCTTAGAAGTCTATTAGTACTATACCTATACCTATACTTATACTTATATAAACTCTTATAGTCGCTATACTAAACTTACCTCTAGGAAGTTAGTTAGCTATTCTATTACCTTAGTATCTATTCCCCTTCTAATAGATATACTATTAGTAGTTCTATACTCCTTAGTATAGATACTAATACCCGCTATTCGGATTACTAAGCTATATTAGTCCCCTAGGTTTCCCGAACTTCTATAATTATAATTATAGATATAATTCTAACTATAACTATAATCCTAACTATAATCCTAACTATAATCCTAGCTATAATCCTAGCTATAATCCTAACTATCCTAGCTATAGAGATCCTAACTAGTAAATAAAGTAATAGATATAGATAAGATATAGGAAGAAAGGGGAATAATATAGGAATATATATTTAGTAGCTTTATTTACTTTAGGATACTAGTATTTAGTAGTATACTTTTTCCTTTTTAGATTTATTAATATTATAACGAGGATATTACGAATAGTATAATAAGGCGAATTATTATATAGTAGAATAATACGTATATATATAAGTGAGGTCTCCTTAGTGAGACTACCTTACTTAGCTAGTTTTAGATAAAACTTAATAAATTATCCTTTATTACATTTTTAGTATTTAATACCCTAGTATAACCGTCGCCTCTTATAACCTAGAAGGGAGTAAAGAGAACTTATATTATATAATTTCTACCCCTAAACTTAGTATATATCTTAATAGGATAACTTAAGTTAAGGCTATAATTAATACTAGGGCTAAAATTAATATTATAACTTAAGGACTTACTAATAATTATAGTCTAGTAGTTACTAGTAACCCTTATTTAACCTTAGTCTCTTATAATAGGGAATATCGCTCTTTTAAAGGACTTTATAAGAATATTTAAGTTAAGATTAGGAGTATAATATTATATATATAGATCTTCCTTATTAAAGAAGCTAACTATTAACTTATTCTCGGATAACCTTTTATCTTATAAACTAACCTTACTATTAAGTATACTTAATCTAGAGTAGCCTATACTACTATCTTTAGTATAAGGAGGAATTAGTCCTTAGTAAGTAGGGTTATAAAAGTATTTAACTCTCGGAATTAGGTTAGAGAGGATATCTTTCCTTTAAATAACTAGGGGGTCTTAAGGGGAGTACTAGGACTAGGAGAAATAAGTATTCTAAGGATATTTTTATATCTTCTTTAAGTATTAGGGAGGGAATTATATATACTTTTAATCCGGGGCCTCTAGTAAGTACTACTTGGGATATTTCTTTATATATAAATAAGGACTATTATATTTCTTTAAGGTTTAATACTTATTCCTTTATATAGTAGAGAAGCCTCCCCCTAGTAGTATTAGTTAATAGACTATATAAACTAGTCTCTAGGAAAGTTTAGCCTATAGACTTAAGTAAGAGTATAAGCTTAGCTCCTAGTAGATTAGATAACTAGAAAGAAGTACTAGAAGAGAGGGAGGGTATTAGTATACCTAAAGTAGGACGGTTTTCTTAATAGTCAATTCCAAAGTTCTCTTATATTATTCCTAGCTTATATTTAATAGAGGACTAAAAGAAAGTTTTAAAAATTAGTCCGGGATTATTATATAAGGAGAGGGAATTATTATTCGTGATATTAGATAATAGAGAAGGGGTATTAGCTTAGGACTTTAATTACTTGGGCTTATTAAAGCTAGAAGTATCTCTATTATTAGAAATTTATATTATTCTATATAAGGCTTAATAAGAGCTTAGCTTCTTAGTACTATAGGCCTTAGTTTTAGTAATTAATTAGCTTATATAAGAATATCTAGATATAGGTATTTTTAAATATTATAATAATCCTTATTAAAATCCTTATTTCCTAGTAAGAAAGAAAGAGACTTCTAAGTACTATATAATATAGGCGGCTTTATATATAAATAAGGTTATAATTAGGGACACTAATTTACCCCTAAGTATAGACGAGTTCTTAGAATACTTTACTAGTTATATAATTATAAGCTTAGTTAACTACTTCTTTAGCTATAACTAATTCCCTTTAACTAAGAAGTATAGGGATATAAAAGGGTTTATAATATTATATAAGCTTTTTTATTATATAAGGATCCTCTAAAGAGCTATAAACTTAGTTACTTAGTTTATTTAAATTATATACTATATCCTTTAGGACTTAATACCCTTAGTTTATATAGCTTACCTTAATAATATTAGAGTTAGGGGTCCCTTAACTACTTATAATAACGCTAAAGACTTATCTAGGATCTAGAGATTTATACGAGAATATATTTAGAGCCTAGATTAGGTCCTTATATTACTAGAGAGGGTTAGGTTAACTATATCTAGACTAAAATTATAGTAGTATATAAATAGTATTTAAATTATTAGTTATATCTATTCCTTTAAAGAGAGACTACTAGAAATAGCGAAAATTATTAAGATCTTAGAATAGCCTCTACCCTATAATATTATATAAGCCTATACCTTTATTAGTATATATATCTATTACTAGATCTAGATTAAATACTTTACTAAGATTATAGCTCTTATTTATAAGCTTTTCCGGAAGAATTAGGTATTTATCTAGATATATGAGTATTAGCTTATTATAAATACTATTAAAATACTCTTAACCTCTTTCGCCTACTTTAGTTACCTTAGACTTCTTACTAGGAGCTAGGTTAATTATTCTCGTAGTAGATACTAGTCTTACTAGATAAGGCGTAGTCTTAATATAGATTAGCGGTATAATAGAGAGTATTACCCTATATAATATAAGAGTAGTTATTAGAGTTAAGTAGAAGTATCCTATAATACTATAAAGCGTAAATACTAAGGGGTTCTAAAGGTACTTAAGAAATATAGGGGCTAGCTCTATAGTATAAAGTTCCTCTTAGAAACTAATACTAATATCCTAGTTATATAGCTTAATAGGGCTACTTTAGATCTACCTAGGTCCTCTACTTATAAGGTAGATTACTTAGATTAGACTATTTAACTTTAATATTAAATATATATTAGGAAAGAAGTATATAATAACTAATAGTTTATCTTATCGACTATATATAATCCTAGAGGTAGAGGAAGAGAATAGTAAGGAGGAAGATATTAAGGATTTTATAGATACTTAGTTATTCTCTCTAAGGATTACTCCTATCTATATAGAAAGCTTACTTTACTTACTTATAAAGTACCCTCTCACTTAAGTATTATTACTTAAGTATAACCTAAGCCTATTCCTTACTTAGAAGGCTCTATTCAATATACGCTACTAATAGTATACTCGCTAGCCTACTATACGTCAAATAGCCTCATTAAATAAAGAGAGGTAGTACTATAGACTATTTAAAAATAATATAGTCAAAGTTTCTTATACGAGATTTAAACGACTTTTCTAGCGAAATAATAGTATAAATAGAAGCGTAGTAGACTCTCTAGAGGAGTGGAAGAAATATTAAGATAAGTCTAATATAAGGCCTAGGGGTATAAGCCTAGGGAGGCCACTTTTCCTGTAAAATTACTAATACTTCTAGTAACAAAGGGTAATATTAAGATAAAAAATGATAGAAGATATATATAAAAGCTATAAGCGCTATTAATTATAGCTCATATAAA
>JAJTUS010000398.1:0-22206 GCA_021399465.1 Hyaloscypha sp. PMI_1271
GATTAACCCTAATATAGTTAATAACCTCTAGCTAGTAGTAATACTCTACGAAGTTAGGTTATTAGGCCCTAATATTAGCCTAAAGAACTAAGTATATATAGAGGACTACCTAGAAGTAGCTATTACCCTTATTAGAGGTATAATTCTACTAGAAGAAGGTATCCTCCTAGAGGTTTTACTAGCTATATCTTATACTATAGTACTATTAGAAGCTCCCGCTAAGTTTAGTAGCTTATAACTAGTAAATAAGATCCTATAAGATAATTGAATATCGCTAGAACTAGATAAACTACATACTATAATATAAGCTAAAAGTAATATCTAGATACTATAGGATAGACTTCTCTTATACTATAATAGACTCTATATTACAGATAACGAGATAATCGCTAAACTCCCCTTATAAACTACCCTAATCTATGAAGTATATAATAAACCCTTATCTAAATACCCTAGATACGCGAAGCTCTATTAGTTACTTAAGGAATAATATTACTAGCTATTTATAAGTAAGGATATTAACTAATATTATAGTAACTACTACTCTTATAAGAGATTACACGTACTATAAGATAAGAAACCTAGTTTCCTTTACTTGTTATTTATTCCTAATTACCCCTAGTAATATATTACTATAAATTTTAAGAGCTATCCGGAAAGTAAAGTAGGGTATAATATAGTAGCTATATTTATGAATTAATTATTGAAATGCCTTATTACAATATTTATACGAGACACGATTATAGCTAAGTAGCTAATACTCTTATTTCTACTATATATTATATACTAAGTAAGTATTCTAGAGATAATTATATTAGATTAAGGACCTTAATTTATTTCTAATATTTGGAACGAGTTCTATACTAGAATTAGTACTAAGCTTAAGCTCTCTACTACTAATTACCCCTAAACGAATAACTAGATAAAGATAATTAATTAATACTTTAACTAGAGATTATGCCCTTATATTAACTACTACTAGGATAACTAGGATAACTAGATAGTGGTTATCGACTAGTAGTAAGCCTCCTTTTAGTATAAAACTACTCCCCTATAAAGGCTAACTCACTAAAGGAGAAGCTTAATAGGGATGAAGCTAAGGTATTAGTGAACTAATTACACGAATTATAGTAACTCACTTAGGGTTATATAAAGAAGGTATAGGAATAATATACTATAGAAGCTAATAAGCACTATTATCTAATTAACTTTAAAGTAGGTAATAAAGTATAGGTTATAATAAAGTACTAGAAGACTAATCGCCCAAGCTATAAGTTAAGGAACTAAATAGAGGGCCCCTTCGAGATTCTAGAGGAATATAATTACTTGTTTCTATTAAAGCTACTAGAAACTATAAAGGTTCACCTAGTATTCTATATAGAGAAGCTATAGAAGGACCTTAGAAACCCCCTACTAGGTTAAGCTAATCTAGAGCCTCTACTAGTAGTTCTAGAGGACAAGGAGTAGGAATATAATATAGAGCGTATCCTAGTAGTAAAGCTAGTAAGAAAGAAGCTGAAATACAAGATCTAGTAAGTAGGTTAGAATAAGGACCTTAAGTAGTATCTGGCCTTAATACTAAGTAATAGCCCTCTAGCCTTATAACTTTTCTATGAGAAGTATAGCGATAATACCGAACTACTAGGACCCCCGTATAACCTCCCGTATTAGCTAGACTATATAAGAGACGATATTCGACTATAGTTACCTGAGGATAATAATATACCTTTATAAGTCATATAACCTCGGATATATCCGTAATTATGTGATATATATAAGTACTATAAGAACTACCGAAAATACTAAAAACGATAAGGATAACGACTTTTCCTAAGCTCGAGGGCGAGCTTACTCCAAAGGAGGGGGTAATTGTGATAATATTTCACCTAGTTACCTAACTATATCCTATATCCTATATATCCTATGTCCTATATCCTACGCTACCACGTGACGCGGCCGCTTCGCTAAGGGAATCTAGATAGAGTACACCTGGGGAAATTTAGGAAGCTAAGCCCTATGTGGACTAGCGTATTATAGGGTATATATATACTCCCATAACTTCTTGTATTCTAGTCTTTCTTTCCTTAGCTTTAAATTGTCTTTATAAGGGACCTTCTACTTTGCTTTCTAAGCCCTGAATGCCGTACCCGTAACAATTAGTTAGTTTACTAGTAACGTGTAGTACCGTTGTGACGGCTAGTGTCACATGACTAGTTTCAGGCTAAGGGGTTCAAACCAATCTTAGCGTTTCAGGGGTTTCAGTCCTAGCTACTTATCCCCCACCACACCTCACTCTCTCCTTCTCTCCTTAGCTTTAGATTCTCATAGACATAGGAATCTTAGATCTTTGAGCCTCGCTTCTATTACTTTGTTCCTACCGTCACAACCGTCACGTATTTGTGGAATACTAATTACGTAGGTTAGTAAAGTAGTTATATTCTCTAAGTAGGGATCATAGTATCGAGGTTCTAATATGTGATCCTTGAATACACTAAGCTTAATTAGTGCTAGTGTCCGGCATGTCCCGTTACCTCTATGTCCCGTTACCTATATATAGGAAACCGGGTTACTGTAGTCATGTGACGTAAATCACATGACCTCCGGGAAACCGGTCATACCAACAATTTCATATTATTTTATAAAGTAGTTGGTTTTTAATTAATTAAAATATTTTCGCTCTAAGCGTGTTTTGGCGCGGGACTTCGGTTACACGGTATCGCTTGGATGAGTAAGTATTCTGTCAGCAGTCTATGTATCGTTTGCGAACACGAGATCTTTGATATCTACTTGAAAGAATTTGATCAACCTCAACCAAAATGACTGATGTAGATGCAACCATCGAGTAAGTCATATAAATCTCTCAATAAACCTGAAGCTTGACCTTTTTTCAGGTACCTCCAAGATTTAGAGCTTTATGACAGCGTGAAGCCATATTGGGTCTCCCTTCCGCCCCATGAGGGCTTCGATCCCGATAAACAGCGTCTAGACAATCTAGAATTTGAATATCGGATGGTTCACATCCAAGATATCAGAGGCTTGAGCAAATACCCACAAATCGACGTGAACGGGTTTGAAGTTCTCAATCATACGACGAAGATAGCGCATTTTACAACGGTGGAAGATGTCAACCGATATAAATCAGAGACCGAAGAACTCCTCAGGATAAGCTTAGGAGCTGTCTATGTCAAATGTTATAATACTTCTCTGAGGAAAAACATCACTTTCAATCGAACTGAATACGAGTTAAGTGACCCGCTGCACACAGAAGGGCCGGTAAGAGGAGCACATAATGGTATGCATCACCTCTCTCCGAACGTAGCTTCAACGGTCTAGACTAATAAAACGAGATATTTCGCGAAGTTTCGGACCGCAGATGATAAACAAACATCTTCCCGAAGCAAGTAAGGAATTGTATCTCAGACCAGGTTATCGATTCCGGATTGTCAAGTATGCTCATTTACGACCCTTGAAAGGCAACAGCTGAAAGTATTAGTACCTGGCAAAGCTTGCTTCCGGTTATAGAAGATAGACCACTTGCGCTATGTGACAGTCGTTCAGTTGCTGCAACAGATCTCCTGTCATGTGATAGAATCGTGCCCGATCACAACGGCGAGGTCTATTTTCTCAAGTATAACCCAAACGATAGATGGTAAGTCGAAGTCTTAGATGACTCAATCTGGATAGCTATATTCCGTACTACGAGCTTTCATTCTGACAGACTGCCAAGGTACTGGTTATCTCAGCAAAAAGACTCCGAGCCGTTTGCTTTCATTATGTATGACACAAAAGCTGGACCCCATGCTAGATGTGAGTAGCATGATTTCATCCAAGGACGCCCTCGCCGAGATAGTGTCTAACAACTTAGTCTGTCCTCATGTTTCTTTTGACAATCCCGCAGCTTCCCGGCAGGCTCCACCACGGGAGAGCATTGAAACGCGATCGCTCGTAATAACGAAAGAACAAGATATATGAGATTAAACTATATTTGGAACTCAACAGGAAATTTCATATCTCTTAAGCTTCCATTTTTCCCTTTTTCTCTTCATTAGGAATAACAAATGGTCCGCTGCTTCGATATATCGTTGCTTCTCATTATTATGGGCTGCTTTATCAAGTGTTCTAATGACTTTGAGCTACTTGATTTGCAGACAGGAGCGAAATCGGACACATTAGACCATCTTCCAAAACAGAGAGGAATAGAAGCTATTCGGTGTTGTTGTAGCATATTCATTATCAGTGAATCTCTATGACTTCAGTAATTAATCCCTCCCTCTCAAGCAAACCAGCAAAATCATCACCCATAATCAAATCAACAATATAGGTAGCCCAACACTTGTTCTCTTTCTCTGTTGTGTAAAGATATGCCACACTTAAGAACAGCCAGTTATCACTCTTCCGCCTTAATACTAACAGGTTACGGTATCCTGCAGCTGGAAGGTACCAAAGGCAATCACTTGGCTGAATCTTGTCGTCTGGCCACCACAATATATACAGCCCCTTGCTGGTCTTGGTACCTTTCTTTTTCCCTGGGGTCCAAGGCTTTTCCATACCTCCCAAACAATCAATTTTGATTCCTACTAACCTCAAAATATTCCCAGGCAATATCACGGGAGTGAATTGGGATGCCAATGCCGGATGAAGCTGGACGGAAGCTGGCATAGCGCGAGAAAAGTTAATAAACTGTCCATCGACTCCCGTTGAAGTCCATTCAGGAACCCAAGATGGCAATAAGCTGTCATCCGAAACAATACGTCCCTTTTCGATATAGTACAGAAAATGCAAGTTCTTCTCGAACTCTAGAATTTTCCGCGTAATTTCGATCGATAGTTCTACCATGGACTTTAAACCTGAATAATCTGCTTCGATGCGATATCCAGGTGAAGCCAGGCCAAGAAACGCGAACACCTTATCACGTGGATCTGAGGTCTCGCAACACTTTGAATGTTCTAACCAGACTTTTATGTCCCCAGGGGTAGTCCAGCATTTTTTTCTCTCAAATAAATTCCTCACGGCGTCGAGTTGATTGTGTTCCAGATTCACCTGTTCGGGCTCGAACGAAGTTTGGGTTGATGCTGAAGATTCGTCGTCGAGCGTGCTCAAACTGCTCAGTGAAGATCTCCTCCGGCGTACCGGTACTGAACCAGGGTTCGATAGCTCAGGCATTTTTTTGTAGAGGTACGTCAGAACAGAAGCAAAATCCTGCCAGGGCATTGAAAGGCCCGAGCAAAGAAAGTCTACTTCCACAGCCGCGATGAATTCCTGACAGATCCAAGCTCTTTTCCACCAAGAGCGCTGGCACAGTGGAATGAATCCAACAAATCCCTCCTGAAATGTCGAAAGACTGATTTTTTCCAACTCAGTGAAGTACCGAGCACTGTCCAGTAGATCCACTGGGGGATCCGGCCGCCTCCATATGAACCTTCCATCCGCCATACTAAGATGCCGTTGCATCCATTGAGATTGCTCGATCGCCCACTGTATTCCCACAACACTTCTCTCGCTGTCACACTCGGTCAAACATGCCAACACTCTCTCAGCACCAGCATAGATATCCCTCATCAATCCAACTTGATGAGATCTCTCGTTGGGATTGCTCTGATCAATGCAAATCTGATCTACCCACAAGCACTGATGCTCCCCGTTAATGCCTTTCTTCTCCCAGTAGATTATAACCTCTTCTAGTGCAAGACCCAAGTTCGCAAAGGCATTAAATCTGATTCCATTCACTAAGATCGGAACAGTCTTTTTCGGATCACCGGCGCAGCTTTTCAGCGAATTAGCATTACTACATCAAAAAAGAGTTTAATGGAGCCAGAGTTTAGCTCTCCACTTTTAGAGGAAAAGCAACAAATAAGCTTGATAACAAAACTTACTATGACAAAGCAGTATACCCCCTTCGTGATGCTTCAAGCGACATCTGGTCGAGAAGCGCAAAAGACAGTTTTGGCTCTCCCCATCTCCCCTTACGCAAAAGTCTCAACAAGCGAAATTGACGCTGCGAGGAGTCGAACGTCTTGTAAGGATTCCGGGCATAGAATTCGCGGTTTTCTGGGGAGTAGAAGTTGTCGTATATTGGGGAAGGCTCGCGCTCGTAATTGGCAAAGCTGGGATCCATGACTTCAAAGCTTTCGATAACTCACGGCTGTAGTATGAGGGGAGGGAGAACCGTGCGATTACATTGGGAAGAGATCTGAGAAGTAAGTTTGAAATCTGGTGCAGAAGCGATGAGGCATGATGATGAAGGGTGAAGTGGTGAGGCTGTGCTTGCTGCATGATGCCCTCTGAGCACGTGAGTAACCGAAATCTGGTATAGATTACTCACTAATATCAAAATTGACCAATAAGATGCTATTGCATCGTTGATCATCCCTTAATCTAAGCCGAAATTTCATACTTTCCTTAAATCCTTGTCCTGTTCGACTAATCTATTCATATTTTAATTTATTAGCGAAGGTACGTATATATAAACATTCTAGATAGCTTATACAATCTGCATCAGAAACTAACATTATTAAAGTCTAACCCCTATCTTGAAATAGAAGTAGTCGCTACTTTAACCTAAGCTAGCCCTAAACACTAAGCACGTCTATAAGTTAGTGTAAGCTTATAAAAGGGGTCCTCTTTTATTTCCTTTAAGAATTAGTTAGAACGTAGTAAATTAAGAATTTATAATATATATTAAATTAGAGAAGCGGATAGAGAAGAGTTTAGTAAAAAAATGTATTAGTGACCTATTCTCATTTATCTCATTTATTTTCCCCTCTCTATTAGTGAGCGGCGCAGGGAGAGGCTTTTATCGCCCTCTTTTAGTGGATCGCATTACGTAGGCTCTTGAATGGCAGTCGCAGTCGTCATTGTTGCTAGATGCGTCTCCCAGTCTTCTTAGCTCGCGCGAGCTCGTCGCTTTACAGTCTTCCTTACGTTCGTTTTATACGATTCTTCCTTCTTGAGCCCGTCCTAAGAAGCGTCTACGTCACGGAAGAAGTTATCAGTTAAGATCAGTGACGCTGCCGATGCGCTGTCCTACAAGAACGCTCCTTTTCACGACTTCTCTTCCCCGACTGCCTTGCAACGACATCTCTCCCTCTTTTCTCACACGGCGAGAGAATTTGCGAAGACGAATACAAAACGAATGCCCTCCTTAATGAGTTGGTGGATGGCTGGAGCTGGAGGCTAGTCAAGAGAGCTAGGTTTATCACACAGGCCGGTTGGAATTTTAGTTTTCTCACACAACTTGGAAGCTTGGATTAAGGACGCCGGGTTATTGGTTTGGATACGTGGAAAGCTGTACTTTTGGCTGTGATTGGATGAGAGGAGGCTAACCATATGTAGCGCTTGCTACTTGCTTGCTGTCTGCGGTTCGTAGACGTACGATGGCTTGCTTGCTTGTGGGTTACTATTACGTCGCTGGCGCTAGTTTTTATGTTTTTATACATAACTTTCTTGTCCTTATGCTTGGGGGCAAGTACTAGTTAAGAGGGGGCGTGTGGTTTACAATTCGGGCTGTTGTTATATCCTATTTCGAGGGTTAAATGTAGCTCGTTGCAGAATTTCTCCGTGGAAGAGCTTCCCCTCTCCGTATTCCCCGTATTACCACTACAATCTCAGACGACAGTTAAGCCCACCAAAGTCCATTTCCGTCTTTGGATCTAAGCAGTCGCTGCTCTAACCTGAACACGCTAATGAGTCAGCTGGATCACGCTTAAGGGGTTCCCTTTTTAGCTCCCTCGAGAATCGGTTATAGTTTCTATATTATCTATATATAGAATTTTGCAAATCCTGTTGCCTGCAACACACTATCTCTTTGAGCCTATTAAGCCCTAATTAGCTCCGTCTCGTCAGCGAAGTATAGACAGCTCTATAACAAGAGCCGAAATAGGCATCTAGAATACTAATAGGGAACCAAAAAGGGCCTCTAATAGTTAGTGGCATAGGGATCCCTTTTTGGCTCCTGCAAATTAGTAAAACAATAGAAAGGGCAGCTAATAAATAATAGATGTAGTAATAGGTATATTTAAAGCATTAAGGGTGGGGGGGAGATTATTCAGGGATAGAAGTCGATTATAATAATAAACTGTCTTTATAGCTAATGAATTCCGCTAGTACCGCGCTGGCTTACTAGATACTAACTATTAAAAATCTAAATAATACCTATAATCTTCTTCTATATAATCTAGCTAGTTTTCGTATTCGGTACAAACTTAGAGAAAACTTAACGCAATTCCAATGTTGTCCTAGACCAGAAATCGATCTATAAATTCACTTCTAGCTCTATAAACCTCGTGAGTTACAAAGAATTACCACTCTAGCATCAAGAATTTTAGGAAGCTGGATATAATACAACTCTGATGCACTATTTCTTAAGACATTGCAGAGACGGCTAGTGGCATAAAGCCAAAACCAGCGCTTGAGGCCAAGGCAGTACAAGGATTTCTTACTAGATATCGTCAAAATCAGCGGTTTCTCAAGCAAGGTAATATACCTAAAGCAGAAGAGGCAAACCCGAAAGGGAAGCATATTTGAGTATAGGTAACTGCTTAAATTCAGTGTTTGAATGTACTCTAGCCCAAGCAAGACAAGGAATAGGTTTTGATTTCTCGGCTATAAAATGATTTTACCTTTATCCTATTTTCAACTAGAAATCCTGGCTGCTTCTGCTTAGGCCGCAATCACTATTAGATCACTCTCCTGCTATCTGGCATATATAAGTAGTCTAAAAGTCTACCTCTAATCTATATATATAAACTAATTAGTGTTGGTTTACTAGAAACGCTAAGCACTGTCACGTGTATGTCGTAGAATACTCGTTACGTTTATTGTTAGTGAAGTGGTATATTCTAGAAGTAAAGGAGTTTAGTTTAGGAGGTTAACCTCCTGAACTACACTCCAGAACCTCTGCTATACCTTATTGGGTCTAGTCTACGGGATGGGCCGCGCACGCAACGTAGCACCTGACATTCTGCAAAAGTGCTATCAAATAGTATTTCTTATATATTAAAATCACGTAATCTAGGGACTTGGCTCTTAGACTCGTTTTCTCTTATATAAGCTCTCTGGAGTACTTACGTTTATACTCCTTAGAGAGCGCATTCTGTACTTGGAATATATACTATTATTAAAGAGCATTTTAATTTTTGGTCCCATTTTTACTTGGGGGGATTTAAAATTTTCAGAGAACCAAAACTCGCTTCCAGGTTTTATTAAGTAGCCAGTTGTATACCTTGGAACCAGGCTGGTCAATAAGCCAGCCGGCTTATCAGCTAGCTTATAAGCTAGTTTATTAAGCTATTCAGTTGGGCTTTAATTTTTATATTAGTTAGTTAGCTAAAAATCTACTAGCTTAAAAGCGGCTAATCAGCTAAGTCATACTAATTTTGCGATTTTGGAGTCATTTAAATATATAATAATCAGAGTTTTTGGGGTAATTAGTAGGGTAATTAGGTAATCATAGCCTTAATTACTAGGCCTTCTAGACCTGAAAATCTCCTTAGCTCGCATACTTGGCATTTAATTCCTTAATTAATATCAAAATAGACACCGCATCCACCTCTACTAGTCGAGCCTCTCGTGATCTCTTAATTAGACCTTCTGAATTAGTATTAAATCTTCCAAATACCTTCAGCCAGATAATAGGCAGTGTCCCTAGGGAGCAAAGGAAGGATACACGAGATTAGTGTAATTGGCTAGTACTAACTTATAATCAAAACTATAACCCTTACGAGCCCCCCCCCGAAGATAGACGCCCTAATTACTCTCTATATACTCCAGGAGAGCCTTTACACGACGATTACGCAGTTATAATTACACGGCTTCCGAGAAAACACGTTATTGCAGGTACTACTAAGCGGAGGAGGATAGCATGGGTTTAGTAGCTTGGTTACGCTCTTACTAATACAAGTAAAAGAGATAAGCCTACTATATAGGTATATAAGCTTTATATACCTTTTTATTATTATATAGTAATTATATACTTATTAGTTTTTTAGGCCACTATAATTCCGAATTTTCTAGAGGCCGAGAATAGTACTATAATAGCAACTCCCTCAAAAATACCGAAATTCACCTCCTTACCCACCACTTTCTCGATTACTAAGGAGATATATAGAGAGTATAGCAGGGAAATGATAGCCTACAAGCTTTAGGGCCGGTTAATAGAGGCTATGAGCGTGCGATCCTGTTCCGTTAGTAGGAATTTATAAATACATTTATTGAATAGGTTATAATAGATAATATCAAGTCTCGCAAAGTAGCTTCTCCCCGACTAAAACACGCCTTTAAAATTACTAATATATAAGCTACGAATACTTTACTATCCTCCCACAATATAATAGAGTCCTGGATTAACGAGATATTTTATCATTTTGAGCCAGAAATCAAAGAAGAGATCAAGACAGCAAAATCACGAATACACTATACTTTTAATAGCTAGGGATTAAAGCATGAGAAAATTAGTGTTTTGGGCGTTATTATACATATAGTAAACTATAAAGGAGAGAATGTGACACGCCTAATTAGGTTACTAGAGCTCCCTAATTATAGGAAACGTGGTGTTAGTAAGTCTAGATTTTTACTACTACTATAAATAGATTTTGTATAGTAGTGTTAATGATTTACGAAAGTAGTACAGCGCTATTCGGGCGTTCCCGAGCGTTTCTAGCTAATAGGAGGGCTTCGGCTAGACCTTAATTTCCTTCCGAGATCACATGACTAATCCCCTCTATTAGATCAAGCCGCAGTAATCTTACTATTATTTCAACGTTTTAGTATTAATAAAGATAATTTGGGCTATTTCATACTTAATAATACCTAAAATAATAATACGACACTATAGGAACTCGGTAGATAAATGGATTTTGATCTAATTCAGAAAAGACTATACTATATAGGATATATCCTTAACCTTATTATAGAAGCCTATTTATTTAGGTAGGACGAGTTAAGCTAGAAAGAAGACTTCAAGGAAGCAGGTATAGGAGAGCGTCGAAAGCTTTAGAGATAGTAGGGAGAGCTTAGGAAGCTATATAACTTAGTAGTACACGTCATAAATTCAGGAAAGCGGATAGACATCTTTACTAAGTTACAAATTAATACTAATACCGGAATTACTTTAAGCAAATAATAGAAGCTTGTTTTGGACGGGGGAATATATTAGAATTCGATATACCTAATAATTAGGAGAGCCCTTAAACTTAAAGAAGCCCTAAATATCTATATTAACGATTTGAGAGATTCTAATAATTCTAATAATTAAGAGATCTATTCAGAAGACTATATTACTATAACTAAATAGAGGGCTCTTGAGATTATTAGGGATTAGCTTAAACCTCTTTTCCGATTAACTAAGGACTTAGAAGGTAATCATGATCTAAAAGACGGAGTATGAAAGGCTTCATATAGTGCTTTATAGGAGATACTCTATATCTTTGAGTTCCTTCTTAGTTATTTTGAGAAGCTTGAAAAGAAGGCAAAAGCTAGAGATTTTGACGAATATCCCGGTATTCAAAGCTTAATTACTTTAGCTTGGAATACCACGATATCGTAGTATAAGAAGATAGATCACTCTCTTATATAGATAGCTTCAATAGTCTTATACCCTTGGTTTAAGTTCACCTAGTTTAATTAACACTAGACGTTATTAGGGGAAGCATATACTCTTAATTCGGTAAAGACGAAGATACGTAAGCTTTGGGAGAAAGAGTATAGGGATAATAGTATATTAGGTTAATCTAATTAGTCCCTAGAGCCTGAAAAAACGACGTCTTACCTAGAGGATATACTAAATTAGATAGCGCCTTCTAATTTATCACGTCCTGAGAGGCCTTCCCGTACGAGAGACGAGTTTTACCTATATTTAGCTAAACCCCCTACTAATCTTTTGGGCGTTATGGAGTACTAGAAAGCACGGGAGTCTAAATAGCCTCATCTTACTAAAATAGTGTACGATTTTCTCAGTATTCTAGCTATGAGCTCTGAGTACGAGCGAGTATTTTCGTCTTATACGAAACTAACTACTCCTGAGAGTTCTAGACTATTAGGAAAGAGCTTATAGTATCACGAATACTTAAAAAACTAGTAGAGGAGGGGGGCTATTATAATAGAAACATTTGGGGGTACTATTATTTTGAAGCTAGTTTAAATATAATTTTCTGAGATTTATATCTTCAACTAATCAGCAGCTGATCAGCTAGGTCAGTTAAGTAAGTTAGCTGACCCACTTTATATAAGCTAATCAGCTGTCAAAAAGTCTTAGCTGATGGCTGACTGACTGGCTTATTGACCTGCCTGCTTGGAACATTGGAAGCAGGCGCATTTTAATGGATTTCAAGGTGTACAAATATAGAAAGGGATTGACAATGCAAAACGCCAACCTAAATAGCATTTTGCCGCTTATTTCGGTTGGAACGTTTGGAGCAACCGCCTGCTCCTGAGCTGAGAAACGGATTCCTGCTCGGCTATTTCAAGCTCAGTTCACTACTGCTTGTTTGTGCCTTGATTTGATTTTAACTCCTTTGAATTCCCGATAAAGTTTCACTGATGATATATACAAATAGAAACAGATTTCGTTCAAATCATAAAACGGGTATAACAACGCCCCAATATCCTAATTACCAGTAGTCTCCGGTAAATCAGCGCTGATCTTCGTCCTCGCAATCGTCTTCAAAGTCATCACTGGGTTCTTAACTTCCACCACGGGCGTCAGAATAGCTTCGGCCTCAGCTGGACTGGCAATCACCACCTCGACCCATATCCCACGCTTGACCATCTCCCTCCTTTCTTCAGCATCGACCAACTGCTCTACAATTGTATCGTTCTCCATCCTTCTGGCTAAATCTAGACCTCGCGCGATCACAATTGCGGTAGTTGTAGCATCAAGGTCGTCCATTGATTCATCAGCAGACGACTGGCTAGCTGGCACGCTGATGCTCCACAGCGGTACCTTGCCAGATGTAACAGTTGGATCCGGTGCTTTGGCATAGTCTGTTACAGTGGCAGCGGCTCTGGGATTGTGCTGGTAGTACGGGTCATCGGTCAGGAGAGCGAATCCCGGATCATCAGGCACGATCATGCTAGGCCAGCATGGGTTCTTCTTCAATCCATCTGGATCCGCGGGGTCTTTGGAAAGACCATCCCAATCTGTGATTTCGAACACCGGTTGCGGAACTTCAACCTGCACGGATGTAATTGTCGCTACTCAAGGTCAGTCTTCCTTTCTCAAAACAAAAGAGAGAGGAGAAGGAACGTACTAGTAACACCACTCGTCACAACCACAGTCTCCTTACTCACCATCGTCGTATGAAACTTCGCATTCTTCTTCCCATCCGCCGCCCTCGGCCCATTCCTCTCACAAAAACTATTAAACATACTCCCCGCACCCTCATTCTCCGCCCCCGGCAAAAACCTCACCAATTGCCCCAGTTGATTCCGCTTCTCCACCGGCCAAAAACTACGAGGCGGCCATTCATCCCTCTGACACACACCCTTCCTGGCTGAAACCCAGCCCTCGATCCACTGCCAATGGTGCTGGTTTCCTTTCGGGGTTGTTGCAACATTATTTCGCGATACGGTTGTGGACCAGACTTTTGTCGCTTTTCCTGGTGCGGAGGAAGAGGTTGCGCCGCATGTGAAGCGCACCATGTCGGGCTTATCCGAGTGCACCGACATGACAGAGCGGTAATGGTAGCATGCTTGCGTCCATTTCGAGCTGCAGGTTACTTCTGGTGTTGTTAGGATTGAGACGGTTGCGGTTGTTATTGTGGTGTGTGTGTGGCCGTTTTCGTCGCAGTAGAAGTCGCCGTTGTTACCGGCTCGTTTGGGGAGTTTGCAGGCTGCTGCTGCTGCTGCTGCTGCTCAGGAGGAGGTCAAGGATGGTGAGGAGGGGGATGTGCCGCTCTTGGTGTTCGTGTCGGTTGTACTGCTTGTCTTGGAGTCTGCAATGGTGGTTCCTGGTTTGGTACCAGTGCCAGTGCCAGTTTCTGTCAGCTTGCTATCACTTGTTGAGCTGCTGCTGGTTTTTGTGTCTGTCCCCGTCTTGGCGTCCAAGCTAGTGTCTCCGTTGGTATTTGACTTGGTTCCTGAAGTTGATGAAGCCTTCAAGGCTCCCGCTTCTGAAGAAGAGCTACCGGTGCCTGTCGAGGATTTGGAACCTGACTTACTCGCGGTACTCCTGTCGGCATCTGCGGGCGACTTCACTCCAGAGCTACTTGGAGGCTCTTTAGTCGGCTTTGAGTCCGAGCTTGAAGGCTTGGGCTTTGGTGTCGGCGTTCCATCGCCACTCTTGGTCTTCGATGGCTTATGGGTACTTGAAGCGTCACTCTTGTCCTTCGTAGGATTAGGCTTCAGCGTCTTCACAGGAGCAGACGTCGGCATTTTCTTAGGCGGTGTCTTAGTCTTTGAAGGCTTCGCCTTCGTCTTCGACTTCTTTGGCGGCTTAGGCATAGGCGGGGTCCCTGAATGAGCATTCTTCGGCCCAAGCGCGAAGCATTCCTCGAAAAGTGGCCACGAATTATCGAGGAGTTGCTGTTCCCATAAGGGGTTCGCTTCGTTGCTGGCCGTAGCGACTTGCACTGAGAGGTCAACTCCCGCGTCTGCATTGACATCCACACCAAGAGTCCGCTGTGTTCCGCAGACACCGCCGGAGTCGGCCATGGCGGTGAAGTCTGCTTCGATATAAGGCATCCGGAGATCAAGACTCAACTCAATGCCCTTGCTGAAAGCTTCAGCACTGAGTGATATTGACGGCTGTGCGTATAACGTGACTCCTCCCTCGACCTTGGCGCTCAGTGTGAACGGTATGGCAGTCAGTGCTGGATCCCATCCTGAAAACTTGCCGCTGCCAAGATGAAGGACGTCAATCTCGACGATTGCGTTGTTTGAGAGACCCATTCGCGCACCGAATGTGGCATCGACTTCTCCTGCCCACTCGTCAATTGTGAAGCCGACGTCGACGTCCAGGAAGGCTCCGATCTTGGCAAAGCTGTCAACCTTTACTCCCTCGATGGGAATTGATATGAGTGTCTTCTCCCAGCTATACTCCTTAGACAACGTGCCCTTTGCCGACAGCGCAATTTGAAGAAAAGCAGCGACGTCCTGAGGCGAAATCTTCATGGCCAAATGCGAGTCCGAAAACACATTAACATCCATATCAAATTCCACATTCAGCCTCCCACTCGTCCCACAATTAACACAGTCCACAGACAACTCAATCCCATTAACCTCAGTCGAAAACAGATTCCTGTTGAAGTTACTCTCAAGACTCATCACAAAATCCGGATCGTCCCTCCGCGCCAACACACTACTATTCAGCGGCGGACTATACCCCATGTTGAAACTATACGTCTTGGCCACATCCTCCCACTCCTTCTGCTGTGCGTCCAAAAACACCGTTAAGTTCGCCTCAACAAAAGTTAAATCGTTCACCAAGAACGGCTGACGCTCTTGGTCGGGTCCGCAGCCTTCGTAGTTGGCGATTAAAACGAAGGTGTTGTTGACTGCGTCGGATACCCAGTTCCATGAGTTGCGGGCGGAATTGAAGGAGGCGTTGGAGTTGAATTGCAACATCATGCTCTCGGCGTGGCAGTCAACGGCGGCAAGCATGCCGGTGAAGCGGTCCATGGATATGATGTAGGTATATTCGTCGCGGAAGTAGAGGGTTAGGTTGGCGAATATGAGACTGTCGCCTCCTACGAATACAGTATTAGCCCAAGTTTGCAAAGATTGGATTGTTACGTGCCATGGCCGCCCCAGTAGAAGCTCTCATCGTCACGCAAGTCAAGATCCGATATATCGGGACTAGATGAATTTGTGAACCGTTTTGGAAGTCTGAGCTCCTCGATGAAATGCTCAGATGCCAGTGGTATGAGTTGGAGCGCCAGGGTGTGGGATAGGAACATGCATAGTGAAAGAGTGGTGCTGCTTAACATGGTAAAGCAAATTGAGTGAGCTATTTCAACCTGGGGTTGAAAGCTCGATATTTAAAAGAGTGATTTTGGTACACAATGAAGGTAATGAATGGAATAAGTTAACACTCAGTGTTTGAAGATATCAAAACAACATGGCAATGAAGGTTAGATTTAAGTGAGGTCTTAATATACTTGAACCCCTCACTGAAATGCGGCTGCGGAAAGATGAGACCGCCACGACGGCTCAAGTTGCTGGAAGTCATGGTACCGGGGCTCTCAGGGCCAGCTGCAAGGCTGTAGGAGCCTGTACGGCGCGTACCTGGGCTTGGCTAATTTTCACGGGGCTTGACAGGAATATGTTTGCTGCAATGATTTTCCCCTGCAAAAACGTTTACTTCCCCGGATTGGCTATCAGACGAGGCGCATGAAACTTGGCTAGTCTTAGTAGCATGCTTGTTACACAAAATCCTTTGAAACGTCCATAATTTTGTGCTGCCAAGAGTTTAGGATTCCGTGCTATTCAGCCGGGATGAAATGTTGGTGATAAGAGGGAGCGGAGACGGAGGAATCGGGGGGTTTTCTTATTTCTATTATCGTCATCCCTTTCGTTTTTTCATTTTGTTTTGGGGGGTGGTTGAAATTGCAGTCAATACCATTGGGGCCGATGAGTATTTACAGTGAGCGATTGCTAAATTACAGGGGCTATGTTACTGCAGCCTGCCGTCCTAATTTTTGCGAATTTTTTACTGGAAGCAACGGGAGAAACTGGGGGAGGCTACACAGCGTTGCATTCTTAGGAGAATGGCTTCTGAATTGTCAAGTAGATTGAGACTTATTGATTCAGTCGCAAAGTATAGGGAATTTGTGAAAGAGATCATGTGACGCGCCTCGGCAAAGCAGAGAGGGGGGGCTTTTAGCTTCCTGGAAATATAATCATCCGTTAGACTTCGCAACATCAAGAACATGTAGGCTGGGTACTGTGGTTGAAACACGGCTGTTTGAGGGCCCTAGAATAGTTTATCTACTGACAAACTTGAAGCGCGGCGTGATTGTCCTTAAAGGTTTGGATGAACGACTCCAATTCTAGAAATTTCAAGAGTCGTGTTTAAAAGGCCCGACCATGAAAGTAGCAATCATTGATAGTATCCGTATCTCTCTCCTTTCTTCTACCCTCTACATCACTCACAAATCATCCAACTCATCCATCATCTCAAGCATCTTCTCGTCCGCCCCTTTCCTATCCCACCCGCCGCCCTCCCAATCACCAGGCCACCCTGCATCCCTCAAAATCCCCTTCAACGCCTCACAACTTTCATTCTCCTCCAGCCTCTCATCAACCTCATACACATCCGTCGCCCCACTCGGATGCGGCATCCACTCCATTCTCCTAAACTTCTCCTTCAGCATCTCAAAAAAGTCGCCCACCTCAAACGTCTCACTCCGTTTCCACCTCTCTGGGCCCTCAGGATCGATTTCGTTAGGGGTTAAGTCGTTGGTTTTGTTCCCCCAAGGCTCGGCCGGTTTACCCCAGACGATTACTCCCCGCGAGGTGTCGAGGATAATGTAGTACCCATCTCTCGTCCCCTTGGCTAAACAAACCGCATACTCAGGAAGTGTGACTTCATAGACGGGCTCAGCGAGGTATTTCCGTTGAGCCGCATCTTGAATTTGCGTCTGGAAGTTGGTGTCGTGGTAGGACACAGGCCATGTTCCCTGCGCCAAGACGACTTTGTCGCCGCCCGCTTGAGCAAAATAGGGGATATGTTGTAAGAGGTGAAGGACGGTGGGATTTTTGTTGAGGGGTGCGAGGGATTGTGTTATGATGCTGGGCCAACCTGTTGGTGGTGGGTGGATTACTGTTCCTGGTGAGAGGTAGAGGTTGGTGAGGAAGGTATAGTAGGATGTTAAGGCGCGGATGGTGGCTTCGTGGGAATATGATGGTGCCATATTTTCCTGAGGGAGATAAAAGGTAGTAGAGTTTGTGTAGATAGATGTGTTCCTGGTTCAGGGAACTAAAAATGCACTAAGCATAGCCCGAATATAATAGAGCACGTGATCGAATGCCAAGCAACCAGGCAACAAATGTGGGCGGGTTTCTCGCTTAGCACGCTCACCAGGTGAGGGAGCGCAGCCGTCATTCGTTTGGACTTAAATCGAATACTGTCGACCTACCATTCTGGCATTGAGAACGCGAGGAGACTATGAAAACTCTGTGTACCGAGGCCGATAGCCCTTGTACTACCAAAACCCCAGTTTACACGTTGCACTTGACATTACGCACATCACACTTTGTACAGCGTATCGACGCCATAGCGTCGATTTAGGGCTAACTAAATACCCACACCTTACCAAAATGATAGTGTATCGTAATCGCATCAACTCCCGCTATATTTTTGCTAGTAATTAATATACGCCCGACCAACTTACATCACAAGTATAGATATTCGACTCTCTATATTAGTCTCACCACCAC
Organism: Hyaloscypha sp. PMI_1271; assembly: GCA_021399465.1. NCBI lineage: Eukaryota > Fungi > Ascomycota > Leotiomycetes > Helotiales > Hyaloscyphaceae > Hyaloscypha > Hyaloscypha sp. PMI_1271. Next base: position 18,373 of record JAJTUS010000398.1, read on the forward strand.
CACGAGTATTACTTTCGCCATCGCCTAAGCTAGTAGAGGCCCCTCCCTACCCTATATCCATACTACTACCTCCTGAAGCTATCTATAGCTCTAAAGAAGAGCTATATAGAGCTATTTAAGCATTTGCATCTCAGTACTCCTATACCTTCTATATTAGACGATTAACTAAAATAAATAATAGCGTTAGATCAAAGATTATATATAACTATAATTATTATAGAGAGGGATACCCACAAAACCGACCACATAACCGTTAATAATATATATCTACTCATAAGATAGGCTATTAGTTCTTAGTACTAGCTATAGAGTATAGTAGTTCCTAATAGGAGCTCTGCTATAAGCCTAGTATAGAATATAGTATATACAACTACCCTCTAAGTTAATTAATTAGCTCCTATCTAGCGTACTAAAAGCTAGCACAAGTAGAGATAAACCAGGCTAAATCTCTATATAATATAGGTAGGTTTAATATATTATATATCAAAAGTAATAGAACTAATATATCTATAGGAATCAGGCTAGGCTAAGTAATTACATACCTCTACGAGACGATAATAACCCTACTTTAACTATATAATATATATAACCTCAATACCTCTTTTAAAAGAGAGTAAATACATGGTTTATCTACTAACGATACCTTAATCTAATACCTAAAGGATAAGGGAATACACTTTAAGATTAATATTATAGTTAAGAATTGGACCTATTACCTCTTTATTACTTATCTAGAATTAATTCAACTAGTATAAACTAATTAAGATATTATACTAGTCGATAACGCATATAAAACCAATAAGTTTAATATACTACTCCTCTATATAATTAGTAAGTAGCTAGATTTTCCAAACACTTAAGCTTATACTAATATATATCTAATTTACTCTATAGGTATTATAAGCTTAGGGATAACATTCTTAATTAGCTTTTACTTCCTTCTAGGCGAAATAATATAAGACTTTATATGAGTATTCCGGTGTTTTTAAGAGCTTAGAATTAACCCTATAGTGATAGTTATAGATAAAGATTAAGCTTAGAAGAATATATTAGAAGAGGTATTTCCCTCTATACCTATACTACTTTATATTTGGTACATTAATTAATATATTCTTACTAAGTATAAGAATATAGTTAGAGACGATAATTAGGAGGCATTTGATACTATATAGCGCGCCGTTATTCAAGTATATATAATAGAGTAATTTAATAACCGTTAGCTTATATTCAAGACTCAATATTTAAATATAAAGACACAGGGATATATTTCTTACCTTCAAAATAAGTAGCTAAGGGAGGGCTAAAGAGAGTATCTTATACTAGCCTAGATAGATTAATACCTATACTTTAGTATATAAGCTACCTCTTAAGCTAAAGGTATATACGCTTATATCGAATATTACCTTAGAGGTAAGGAGAGTAGAGGAGATCTATACTCGTTATAGTTATATATTAAGGCGGTAGTAATTAACTAGATTACTATAGTTTTAACCCTCATAATAATATAACGAGACTATATACCCTTAGATATAGATAGTATATCAAAAAAATTAAGGCTAGTTAATTATAATTAACTATAGTTAATTATAGTTAATTATGATTTGATTTAGTAGATTTTGACTTAATTTGATTTAATTATGATTATAATTAATTATAATCAATTATAATTATCACGTGATACTAAGAAAACTTGAATTTTTCAAGTAACTTAAAAGATTATTAAATAACTAACAGCTATAATAATAAGATATAAATAAGACTTATGAAATATATATAAAAGTACAAAACTAGTCCAAATCTGGAATAAAAACTAGTTATCCTCCTTAGAAACCCCCTCTTTATCTTTTTTATCCTTATTTTCTTCCTTTTTTATTTCTTCTTCCTCGTTTATAAATATCCCCCAGCTCTTAAGACATATAATCTTCTCAAAGGTACTCTTATTAAGTCGATTACGTAGTTTAGTATTAATAAGAGCCCCTTATGAGAAGAAACGCTCGCTAGTAGTAGACGAAGCGGGTATTCCTAAGTACTTCCTCGCTATAAGGGATAAAATAGGAAATCTAGCTTTATTAGCTTTCTAGTATTCTACGGGCCGAATCTATAGCTAAATTAGTACTTATATATAAAGAAATTATAATAAAGGGATTAGTAGTTCCTAAGAAAATTTGAAGTAAAGTAAGTAATTTTACGTACCTTTTTATCTGCTCTCTTTTCTTCTAAATACATTATTAATTCGTCTTCTATTATATCCTCTTAATTATTTATATAAATATCAAGTTCGTCTTCATCGAAATCTTCTATAGACGTATCAGAACTAGAGTCTTAAGGATTAGCTATTAAATAGTCTCGTTTATAACTATATAAAAATTAGTAATTTAAAAATTTAAAAATTAAAAAATTAAAAACATATACTTATACGTTATAGTCTATTTCAAGCCTATTATATATATCAGATACCATTCCGGGAGCTAATCCAATTCCGGCTAGTCCTACTCTTTTAATTCGAGGATTAAGAATAAGAGCTAAATATAAAGCTTTACTTTTATTATCCAAAATACCGGTTTTAGGATATTATTTTCGAAGCTTAGCTATTCCCTTATTAATAGCGTTTTCGAAGGTTTTATCCTAATTAAAATTAGTATATTTATTAATATAATAAAAAATATAAGAAGAAGACTTACTTTAAACTCTCTTTTAAAACCTTTAAGTTTATTATATATTTTATATACTTCAGGTATAATATAATATATAGTAGGGTAGTTTTCAGCTTATAACTTAGTTATAGCCTTAATAAATATTGAAATTATATTAAAAATATTATTTAAATAAGTAATTTCAATATTAGTTAAAACTAGACTTTTATTTTTAAAAGCCTTCGATTTCGAGCTATTAATTACTACCTTAATAGCTTCATATATGTATAAAAAGTCTTTTAATATATAATAAGTCGAAGACTACCTTGTTTTTTAATCTATAAATAATTAGTATAATAAATAAATAAATAAATAAATAAATAAATAAATAAATAATAAATAAATAAATAAATAAATAAATAAATAAATAAATAAATAAATAAATAAATAAATAAATAAATAAATAAATAAATAAATAAATAAATAAATAAATAAATAAATAAATAAATAAATACATAAATAAATAAATAAATAAATAAATAAATAAATAATTACTTACTAAGCTAAGGGAACCGAGCATTTTCTATATTAAAAGCTTTAATTTAAGCTTCTAATAGCCGTCGATTTTCCTGATTATATTTAAGACCTATAATAGTCCTTTCTAACCTTTCTCTAAATCGATAAATCTATAATTTATTAATAAATCTCTTATAAATTATATAAGAAACTTACTTATTACTTGTTCTACTCCTTCTCCTTCTTCTCTTTCTTCAAGTTCGTCCTTTTCTTACTCGTATAAATCCATAGAATAAGAAGTATCATAATCGTTCTTAATAAGAGCTTTTAAGATATCTTGAATTACTAAGTTTAATACGTGAGCTATATAAGGAATATCTCCTTGAAATTTAATACCTTCCTTATTATAATACTTTATAAAAGCTTATAATAAGGTATCGTTTAAGCTAGTATTATCTCGAGTAATACTAAATAAAATATATTAGTAATTATTTTAAAAAAAAAAATAAGATTTATATTACTTACTTAGTAATATTATATTTAATACCAAAAGCTTTTAAAGCTTCTAATAGAACCGAATTCATATATTTACCGCTATAATATCTTTTAAATCTTTTATAGCTAATAAATAAGATTTTAATTTAAAATCTTTATTTATAAAATATCTAAAAATTAAATTAGTAAT
>JAJTUS010000399.1:0-22148 GCA_021399465.1 Hyaloscypha sp. PMI_1271
AAAGAGTTATCTTATCTTTTTTAAACTATAGTTATCTAGGTTTTATACTCCTTAGTTTAGAGAACTAGCTCTTTTATATAACTATATACTTAATTATATCTTTTACTTAGAATACTAGTTATAAGCTTATTAATTATAAAGGCTTATATTAAGTTATTCCTCTAATCCTTAAGTCTTAAGTAGTTTATTCTAAAGACCTTATACTTAATATTACCCCTTAAACTAATATAAGTATTATATAATCCCTAAGAGAAGAAGGTATATATATACTAAGAATATAGAATTAGGAAAGTATAAGGAAAGGGGGATTAAGCTCTTTATTAAAGGGCTAGGAATAATACCCTTAGACTTTAAAGAGAGCTAGTTATATAATCTCTTATTAAGACCTAAACTTTAATTTACTTATTTAGGATTAAAGATAATAAGAGAAAGTAAAGGAGCTAATATTCGAATATTACTACTCTTTCCTAGTAGTAATAGTTACTAAAGCTTAGTATAAACTAGCTATAGTTATTATATAAGGGATAGTTCTTAGTCTTTATAATTAAGTAACTAGTATAAGAGGGAGTAAGCTAGACTTACTTACTCTAGAGGGCCTTAGCTTAAGCTAATAAGGGTATTTTAGGCGAGGTTTAGTAGCTTATATATTATAGGAAAGGAATCTAGCCTCTTTTCTCTCTTCTTACTTAAATTAAGAAGCTTCTTACTTTAGCCTAGCCTAGGTTTTATAAAACTTAGTAAAGAGCTTATTAAGTAATAAAAAAAGAGAAGAAGAGGCTATATAATAGGAGCTACTAGTAAGGGACTCTATATTACTATCTAGAATCTTAATAGTAGTCTCCTCTATACTCTTAAGTATAAGAGAGGACCTTATAAGATTAATTAGGGAGAGGCTATATAAATAAGTAATTTCTATATTATATTATTTATACGTGATCTAGCTAGACTTATTAAGAGTATTCCTATATATAAGGTATTAAGAGAGAGAGCCTAAAAAAGCCCCTCTTAAAAGTATCTTAGAATAAGAAAAAGAAAAAGATATAATTATAAGTATATTATATAATTAAGGTAGAGATATAGTAAAGTCTTAGAGTAAAGACTTACTCTTCCTCCTAAGCTACTTACTCTAATAAGACTCTCTTATCTAGTTACTCCTTATCCTACTCTCCCTTATCTAACTCTCTCTTATTTAACTTACTAAAAATACCCTCTCTACTAATATCTACTCTTTTTATCTCTCTATATTAGGATTATATAGCCTCTATAAACTCTTAGTTCTCTAAGATTAGTTACCTAAGGCGAGATCTATTATATTATATCTCTTTAATCCCGAATTTAATCTTTGGGACGAGTCCTAGCTATAAGTTTAAGTTTCTATTACTAATATAGTACTATATAATAAGCTAAAGGTAATAATATACCTTAATATAGAGCCTAGAACTATCTAGTTTATTAGATCATTTTATGAGGCTTAAAGGATCAATCCTAATTTCTATAAGCTATAATTTATACTATATTAAGGTATTATATAATAAGTACTTATTAATATCTATAAGTAGTAATATTAGTAAACTAAGATATATTTGTAGTTTAGTTAATTAAGGAGCCCTAGAGCTAAGGAAGGGAACTAGTAGTAAGAAACTATTAGGACTAAGTTTATTTACTTAAATAAGTATTATATAATACCCTAAGTTAAGCTATAGGGCTAGTTATTACCTATATTAGGAGAAAGAGACTATAGGAATAACTTACCTTAATTAGTATAATCTTACTCTAATTTAGCTAAGAGCCCCTTATTTACTAGAATCCTATATTACTTAATAATAGTATACTTATATAAGAAAATAGGAATACTTACTATATAGTATTTCTTCTTTAGATCTTTTTGGATCTAGTAGTAATTCTATATATCTATATATAATACTATAATATATTATATAATAAGTATATAAATAGCTATAAATAATTATAAATATATATATACTAGTAATATAACCGGGATTTCTTAAATTAACTCTACTAAGACTCGATTCTTTAATTCTTTAGACTAGTCCTAAAGTAATAGACTTTCTTAAAAGAAAGAATTAGTATTATTATATAAGAGAGAGTATAGTAAACTTTAGTAATAAAAGGGACTTCTCTTCCTTTATTAAAGGAAATTACTTAGGGGTAATAACTAAGCTTTCTAAGTACCTAAAAGTATTAGCTAAGAATACTATATATTATATAATTAGAAACACTTATATAGTACTAGATAATATTACGAGAATAAATATTAATAGTAGTATAGATTTAGAAGCCTTATAGAGCTAGCTTATTATACTAATTAAGAGACTACCCCTAATCGGGGCCTTTAACTATTATCTCTTACTTCTTATATTATATATTATTTATATAACACTTATAGCCCTTATTATCTAAGCCCTTAATAATATTATAGATTAATTAGTAAGGGGTAGTAACCCTTATTTAATAGAAGTATATCTTAATTAAGCTTACTCTATAGCCTTTAATCCCCTTATAGTCTAGTTCCTCTCGTATAATACTTATAAGCTATTAGTACTTCTATTCCCTCTCCTCTATTATTATCCTCTAAATAAGGCTAAGATCAAGCCTATATTACGCGAGCTATTAGTAGTAGAGGGGTATTGCCTTAACTAAGAGTACTTAGAGAATTATATTATTATTATAATTACTTATAAATAACTTAGAAATACGTAATTTAATCCTCTTAACCTCAAGAGACTTATTCTTCTTATTACGTGATATACCCTAATTAGAAAGAGTTCGTTTAAGTATATTTAAGCTATATTTAACCTATAGAATCCCTTTTATTTTACTTAAAATCTTAGGGATTATATACTTCTTAGAGACTTAACTAAGAATCTCATCTTTATAAGGATTAAGATTAATCTTTAGAGGTATTTCTAGTACTATATAATACATGCGATATATTAAAAGTAGGATAATTAAAGTAAATAGTATATAGTAAGTTAAAAATACGATTTTCTAAAAGTTCAATTTCGCGGAATTAGCTATTGAGCCTTTTGGTCGCTATGGTCAACCAGAATTAAGCTGCATGATCCAGCATTGTATCGTCTAAAATGTCTGGAGCTGCTGTGGTCTCGAGAGCTGAGCGTTCGTGCATGAAAAGCTCGATGATTGGTTGCACATCGCATATGCAGGTAGAGCCTAGATTTGACCCGGCAACCTTCATGTAGTCCGATATCAGCACCGGCGCAGCAATTACATGACATGCTCTCAATCCGGGTTTCTCTGGCATCATCAACAGCTCAAAATCTGCATCATACATGGGAGACCGCAAATTGAGCTGAAAGATGGCACTATTGAATCCTGGGCTGCAAAGCGAGCTGAATGCGTTTATGATGCTATGGTTGTTTCCTTGAGACTCTTCACTCTGGAAACCGGCCAGACAACATCTGGTGCACAAATGGCAGGGTCTTGATTGTGGATAACAAGATTTGTTCAACATAGCCTAAGAAACATTATGCCGTGAAGCTGCCAACAGCTTCATAGTCCACTATACGCCCATCATTGCGGTCGATGGAGTGTCGAGCAACTATCTGCATAATCTGCAATCTGGAGCTGAACTTCTCAGCTTACGCGCATCGCTCGATATCCTATCATGAAAGGCTGGAAGTGTTGCCCCGCTTCCACGTCTTCCTAGTGTGGCTCCTCTGGTTGACCATAGCGACCAAAAGGGTCAATAGCTTTTTCCGCGAAATCGAATTTTCGGAAAATCGAATTTTTGACCCACTACCTACTACTTATATTAATTATTCTACTTTTAACGTATCACACGTATCACACGGTACTAAAAAAAAGCTCTAAAGACTAATCTTGAGCCTTATAAAGATGAGATTCTTAGTTATACTCTATAAATATACCTTAACCCTTCTTATAAGTAGTATAAGGAGTTTAAGTATTAACTTAGCGACTATATTACTTAGTACAGATTATATAAACTCATGAGAAGTAACTTATACTCGTTAGGTAAAGATTATATTAATAACCTTAAGGAGAAGTAGGATATTAAAGGTAGTAGTAGTATAAGGACCCTTAATAATAAAAAAAACATCTCCGCGCGCCCGAATCGACTTTTTGGAAATAACTTTTCAATGACGAGTCCTACAGACGAACCGACAAGTGTAATCGATTTGTAACCCTTAAGAGCCCCTATGGACAAAGTCCTGGGGCCCTCGGGCGACCGCCTACTAGTTATTGGTAAGAGCATGCGGCATTGCTCGTCGTACGCGTGATTTACCCCACCAACCCCACCAAAATCGCGATTTTTTAGCCCACACTTTAATACGATATTTAAAACAATTAAAGCTCTCGATTTATTAAGGCTTTAGTGTATAGTAGCTATACCCTTACTATTAATCACGTCCTCTAGCTTACAAGTAAGCCTCTCCGTTAAATATCGCTATTCTATTAGATTAACTTTGCTCTATAGCTCTTGTAAGACCTCCTTCATGTCCTTAATTAGGTAGGAACAGTTTCTAACTTTGTAATCTCATTTTTCATTTATCGCTAGACCTTCTTAATTAGATTTAAATTAGGAGAAGAGGGAGGCTAATCAAACCCACGTAATCTACGTAATTTTCGTGGTAGTTTTGCCCCTCTACTAGTGTTTTATCGTGAATACGAGTCGTTTTTTAGCTTATTCCTTAGAAATAAACGGACGACGGTAAGCGACACAGCGGCGATACCCATACTCTTTCATGACTCGGCGAATCGTTGTAATTAAGGCTTCTAATCTGAGCTCGTGCTTAATTCGTCCCTAGGACTTAATACGATTAGTCTAGGACTCAGAGACGAACTAGAAGATACACTTCACATCGGCTTATTTGAGAGCAGGGCGCTTAGTAGCTAGGGGCCTTGACAATATACTGAATTATGGACCTGGCAAGGCCTGTGACCTTCCTGATTTGGCTATAGCTTTTCCCTTGCCGGCGAAGGGAGCGAACGGTAGCACGAACAGGAGTTCTCTAGTTCTCATTAGGCTAGTGCTTCTTAAGAACGTCTAGAGAGAGGACATTTGAGATATCTGAGTCTAAGTCTAAGTCTTCTATTAATTATCTAGCAAATTACACAATAATTAAAGAAGAAAAATGGTAGTTTGTAGGAAAAGAAGCAGTGAAGTGTGGGTTTTGGTGAGGGGTAGTCACGTGTTCGCTTAGGTGTACGACGAGCAATGCCGCATGCTCTTACGAGAGGTGGAAATCACAGTAAATACCGTATCTTCCTCCTTAGGGAATCGCGATAACTCCTAGCGTATACCACGGCCACGAAGGCTATAAGTGGGCTTAAGACCCAGAAACGAAAGCTGGTTCTGTCGCAGATAGCTAAGAACTTCCTATGATCCGTTATTAACTTTATTGAAGCAGAAACGCGTTCTAGTGATAGGGATGTCCTAAACACGCTCTCTAAGATATAGGCTCTAATCGAGTAATAATAATACCACGATAACTCCTATATGATAGGTACTCCTTACTAGAGCGCCCGATACTTAATAAACGGAGGAGTATCTCCTGCTTCTTGGGCTAGTATCGCCGCCTCTCCTCTATTACTAGGGTATAATAGGAACCTCTTCGGCCTCTATCTAGGGAACCCGAAGCTCACGAACCTAATTATATACTATTAAATTAAGCTACGTGTCTCAAAGGAGATAGCAGAGGCCATTAAGTAGAGACCCGATAACTGTAAATATATCGTGAAGGCTATTAATAAGGCTATATCCAAATCAGGCAATATTAATAATAGCGTATAGACTACTATATCTAGATAGTAATAGGTGAATATAGCTAGGATCCTGCCAAGTAGGGACATCTATATATATATATAAGACGCCCTAATAACAGAGAGGTTAGTTCACTATTACAAGGAATAAGAGGGGGTATTTGGATAATCTAGGGTAATTATACTGACCTTCCTAGTAGTTATATCCGATATACGGATCGGAAGTATTATACTCGGTAACTAATAAGAGCTTATCGAGGAGCTTATCTAATTAAACCCGGATACCCTTATAGGTGCTATAATTAAGAACATTCACTAGCTAAGAAAGCACATAGAAGGCAAGTACACTAATGCTTTAGTAATCGAGATCATGAACCCAGAATATACTAATAGAGTCATTGCTACCGAGAGGTTTAACTAGGAGGGAACCCTAAAGAAAGTCGAATAATACGTTAAGGACTATATCAAGCCTTAGTGCTTCAAATGCTATATATTTAACCACACATTACTAGGATATAAGAAGCCGGTAAAATACGGGTACTACTCTTCCTAGGAATATAGTACCAAAGAATACCCAAATCCGAAGGATAAGAAGTCCTAGTACTACCCCGGGTACGGCGGAAACCACTTAGTATAGTTAATATAGTGCGAGATTAAGAAGGCCAAAATCGAAAAGATCAAGTAACTAAAGCTAGTACTACCCGATAACTCCTTCTAGCTAGTCCCGGCACGAGTTACCCCTAGTATCTTAATATAAGGAATACCCGCCTCTACTAAGGAGAATAGTATTATAAATAAAGATAGAGGGGTAACCCTCCTAGAATCACTAACTTTAACCTTCTCCTCGACTCCTATAATAGTAGGACGAAAAGAAATAGAAAGATTAACCTCTTTACCCTTTACTAAGTTCCCCCTAATAGAAACCGAACCACAAGAGGAGCCTCTACTAGAGGAAGAGGACCCCTTTAAGAAATCACCCCCTACGGAGCCTAAACCCTAGGAAATATCACTTAGTATAGAACCCGAACCCCGAGCCCCCTCCCCGGAGCCTAAGCCTCTAGTAAAGACCCCGCGGAAGACAAAGGGTAAGGATAAGAAGAGCGAGCCTAAAACACCTACTAAATAACAGATCTCCTTCAAGAGCTCTCTAATTAAGCCAAATAAAGGTAATACTAAGGACAGCTTTATAGAGGTAAAGCCTAAGAAGATCGTGAAGGTAATTAAGGCCTAATACGAAAAGGGTACTATTACAAGCGTCGGCCTAGGCTCCTCCGGGTCGAAACACATCAAATTCCACGACGTGGAACCTATCTATCAAAAGCTCTTCTAGGAGAAAGTCAAAGTCTTTAAGGCTAAGGCCTCCTCTAGTAAACTAGCCCCTCTAGCTAGGACTATCGGTAAGAGCAAAATAGATATACTTCGGGCTAAGATAGTAGCGAAACTAAAGTCTATCGAAATAGTCAAGGAAGTCGAGACGAACGACTCCGAAATATAGGATATACTAGACGACGAAGATAATAGTAACCTATTAACGGTTAGCTAAGCTACGAACCCTTCCTTAGAATCCTAGGTAGAGAGCTCTAGAGGCTTATAGAGTACCGGAGGATAAACCCTAAGACGGATCCTTAGGAATAGAAAACAGAAATATAAACCTATACTCTTTTAATAAGTAATAAATAGAAACTTAGTATTATATAGTATAATGTCTAGAAGAAACACATAGTAATATAGGGAGTCCTCAGGGACCCTAATATCACCAAATTCGATATAATAGTAGTCTAAGAACTATGAATTAGGAAGAATAGTCGAACTTATAATCTAGGAGGGTTCTTTACTATCTATATATATGAACCTAAGGACAAAAATAATAAGAAAGACTAGCTAAAGGTATATTTCCTAGTAAATACACACAAGATATAGAAGGAGATACTTAGAGTAACTTCTAGAGGCCTAATAGTCTATACCTTACATATTAAGATTAACTTAGATAGAGGAGAAAGGGAAATCTTAATCTATAATATCTATAACCCGTATAACACTACAAAAACTACTTAATATATAGAAGGAAGATGGGAAGGAATCTCTAAATAGAGTACCCTACTAAACCTCAATATTATACTTAATAGATTCTCGGTGAATAAGTAGATAGTAGTAGGAGATTTTAACCTTAAATACGAAGACTAGTTTAGAGAGAAGGGATATATCCCAAGATTAAAGAAATAGACTACATTTCTACGGGAGATAATAAAGGAATATAGACTTACCCTCTCCCTTAAACCAGGTATAATTACACGCCCTCTAGTAGATAATAGATCTACCCGCGGGACCTATATTAACCTAGTCTAGGTAATAGTAATCCTCTAAGACTAGATCTTTAAATATGGAATAGTAGAGAGCTTAAACCACGTATTAGATCATAAACTAGTAGGCATAATTATCGGCATCGAACTAATCCTAGCGGTAGAAGAGCTTAAGTGGAATATAAAAAGGATAAATAAGTTCAGGTTTAACGAGATCCTCCGGAGGGAAATACCCGAGATTAAACTAATCGAAGAGAAACACGAAGTCAATAGAATAGTATAGCGGATCGTCGACGCTATTATAATAGTAGTAGAAGGTTCCTGTCCCCTCTAACGTATATACCCCTAGAGGTCGAGACCGAACTTTACAGAGGAAATAGTAGACGCTATTAAGGAAGTTAAGCGGGCCTAGAGACGCCGAGATCGAAACCTAATAGAGGAAACCTTCGAAGTACTCAAGATTACAAAGAGGGAACGAGATATCTAAGTAAAGAAGGCGAATACATAGATATACCGGGATAAAGTATTAGAGGTAATAGATAAGAGAGGCCTATAGGGACTCGTACGGTAGGCGAGAAATAGAGATACCCTATAAGCCGCTTATACTCCGGATATTAAGAAGAAAGACGGAATAATAGTAGAGGATCTAGAAGGTAAGACAGAGATACTACGGGAGACGCTCTTCCCTAAACCGCCTAAAGTAGACCTTAGTGATATTAATAGCTTCTAGTATATATAGCTAAAAGGATAATAGGTACCGATTATCTACTAGGAAACCAGCGAGGTTATTAGATCACTATCACCGTTTAAAGCCGCTAGCGACGACGAGTTACTAAATAAGGTAATTATGGTAGGACGAGAGGCTCTAGTTCTAGCCCTCACTCACCTCTTTAATACATCCCTCAGGTTATAATACTACCCGGAGTATTTCAAGAAATTAATTACGGTAGTCCTCCGGAAGCCCGGAAAGCCCGACTACTCGGAGCCTAAGGCCTATAGACTAATTACCCTAATAAATACGATTAGTAAAGTCATAGATATAATCCTTACTAGATATATCTCTCACCTCGCCGAGAAATATATAATACTCCCCTTTACTTATATAGGTAGAAGGAAACTCGCCTTATACGAATACGGGATCTACACTATTCTAGAAAGGGTCTACTCGTCGTAGAGGGAGAAGAAAGTCGTAAGTCTCCTCCTTCTAGATATCTCGGGAGTATTCGATAATATCTCCTATAGGAGACTCCTCTATAACCTACGGAAGCGGGGACTATACCCGTAGCTAGTCGGCTAGATTAAGAGCTACCTCTAAGATAGAACCTCTAAGATCAGGCTTAGGGAAGGAACCGGGCCTAAGTTTAAGGTAGAGACGGGTATCCCCCAAGGATCACTACTCTCGCCTATCCTTTACCTATTCTATAATACTAACCTCCTAGAGATTAACGGAATAATAATACAGAGAACTAATAAGAGGGACTTATCCCTTAAGAGCGGCTATATCGATAACCTAGTAATCACAGCAAATAGTAAGACAACCGCGGTGATAATTAGGAAACTCAAGAGAATTATAGCTAAGTGTAAAGACTAGGCCAGGAAACACGCCTTAGTCTTCGTGGTCAATAAGTAGGAACTCCTCTATTTCGCCTATAAGAGAGATAAGAAAAAAGCAGGAGACCTCACTCTCCTACTTAAGCTACTATAGCAAGACGGTAGCACTATCATAATCGTCCCAAAAGCTAAGGTATAGTACCTCAGAGTCATCCTCGACCCGGACCTAAACTAGAGCAAACACATTAAGTATATTAAATAAAAGATAATCAAGTCTATCGCTGCACTTTAAGTAATCTCAGGCTCGACCTAGGGAGTATCTCGAGTAGATATACTTAAGCTCTATAAGGCTATCGTCCTCCCGCGAATACTCTTCGCAAGCTCGGTATAATATATCCCATAAGACTACCCCGGGAAGAAGACCTAACGAAGCAAGATACTAGCTAAGCTAGGTATAATTCAGAAGAAGGCCCTATATATAGTTACAGGCACCTTCAAGACAATAGCCCTCGCGGTCCTCGAAGCAGAAATAGCGGTCCCACTAATAGAATCTCAGCTCCTCTAGTTAGTTACCACGGTAGTAGTCCATATACTTGGGTCCCCTATATACTAATATATGGTCCGGAGTACGAAGATTAGAACCGCGGTAGACGAATACCTAAACACTATACGATTATCCCTACTTTAACGCCTAGAACGAGTTCTCTTAGACCTCCTAGGAATCCTATAACTAGGGGTCCTTAAGATATTCAACTCGACTATCGTTAACCCGTAGTAGTAGCTACTAGATATATATATCTCCCTGGACGCAAAAATAGTAGTTAAATAGCACGACAATATCCGAAAGGATTTCAAGCCCAGGGACCTATGGATCTATACTAATGGTAGTAATATCGATAGTCATATGGGCTTAGCCGCCTAGTGTGAGCAAAGAAACTAGTATCTCAAGGCCTATATAGGTACCTCAGACGATAGTATAGTATATGCGGCTGAACTAATAGGTATCCGATAAGCCCTAATAATAGCCGTGAGGGCCGGGAAATAGGTATGAAGGGTCTTTATCTTTACGGATAATCAGGCCTTAATCTAGTCCATATAACGGCCAAAACACTAGTCTAGACAATATATCCTCTAGTATAATATCGCTCTACTAGACACGTTACGTAAGAGCGGAGTCACGGTAGAGCTATACTAGATCCTAGTATATATCGGAGTACTAGGAAACGAGAAGGTAGATTAGCTAGCTAAGGAAGCGGTAGGCTTTAAAAGCTCCCCGTAAGGTAATACTCCGGTAATAATCCCTAAACTGAAAGCGTCTTATAAGCGGATCCTAAAGAGGGTCTACTATGAAAAATGGACGTATACGTGGGCGACTAGTGTCACGGGCCAGGCCTTTGTGCAAAGAAAACTGGTGGTCTTAATATAAGAAGAAATAACTAAGGAGAGAAAGAGAGAGTCTCGCTCTCGCGCGAGCTAAATACACACGGGCCACGCACCGTGCGCTCCCGTAGCCATAGTAATGAAGGTCACATGACCGAGTCCAAACCACGGGTCCAACCCGTTATATTACCCCCCTCCCTACGGAGCCAGAGGCCTACTCGTCTTTAAAGTCGCTAGAATTGAGCTCTCCTAGAATCTCATTAACTTGACGTACCCTCGAGGCACTAATCTTTGCCGTACGACTCCTAGAGTTAGCTTCTAGTCCAACTAGTGCTAAATACGTGTAATTCCGTATTCGGTGGCCAGTATTACTATAGCGTAAGCATAGCCCCTTCTCTTTACGGGCCTTAATCACGTCCTTTGAGACCCGCTTTGCATACGTCCCAGACGTAGAGGCTATACGTACTTCTGGGGCGGTTTCCTAATCCATAGTCGTATCATACGAGCCTATATCCGTTGACCAATAGCCTTTGCCATAGCCCCGTTCCAAGTCCAATACTACTCGCCAAACAACAGTAATGTAGCCTTCAAAATTCTCAGGCTTTTCCACCGGTATAAGAGCTACGCGAAGCTCCTTTGAGAAACCGGACTCCAAAAATAATCGTTTAACCTAATTTAGCCATAAGACTCCATCCGCAGCTATGAGACTACGCTTAAACTCTGTAAAGTAGACCGCAAAAGGCTTATTCTTTTGCTGGAGTACCATTATTTGCCGTTCGCCACTATCCACTTCCTCCCGTGTATCGTATGTAGCGTCTAATTAACTACATAGCTCCGTGACCGTCCCTTGTTGGCCCACGCTCTTTACCCACGGTGTAACTTGTGATAGAGCTTTCCCTCGTAACCGCGAGTAGTAATACCAAAAACGTACGATATCCTTATCGTCTTCCATATCCACTTGTAGCTTGGCTCGCAGCTGCGTAGCCCAAGCAGGGTATTCCTTCCGAGAGCTATCGAATATAGGCACATTGGGTAACCGATTACGACGATGACCTTCCCTTGTATTAAGCCGAGCTTGTAAGGTCTGCGTAAGGCCCTCGAGGGCTTGAATTCGTTCTAATAGGATATTGGCCTACTAGGGGGGCGATTGCTGGCTATTCGTAGCCATCCGTCCGACTCGCAAAAAAATTCGACAAAAAACTAGGGGCTCCGAGAGCCACTGGCGTACGATAATCTAATTAAAGGAGTTATTTCTAATGTCACGGGCTAGGCCTTTGTGCAAAGAAAACTAGTGGTCTTAATATAAGAAGAAATAACTAAGGAGAGAAAGAGAGAGTCTCGCTCTCGCGCGAGCTAAATACACACGGGCTACGCACCGTGCGCTCCTGTAGCCATAGTAATGAAGGTCACATGACCGAGTCCAAACCACGGGTCCAACCCGTTATAACTAGTACCGAAATAGGTACCTCCTACTACTAATAATTCGGGAGCTCTCTCGACTAATATATTAATAAGCTCTACGCCGGTATAGAAAAGGCCCAAAGCTCCCTCCTTATCTAGATGAGGATAGGGAAGATCGGGCTAAACTTATACCTATATAAGATTAAGAGGGCGGATAAGCCCTAGTGTAATTATAAGGAGGGTAACTAAATAGTAGTATATATACTAGAAGAGTACCCTCTATATAGGAGGTAGAGGCACTTAATCTTTAACTACTACGTCCTCCGGGACATTAAACTGATACTCTTAAACCTATAGACTACTATGAAGGCTGTAAACTTTATACTATCGACTAGTCTACTCGATTAGTTCCGATATTACTATAATAAGATCAGAGAACTTATAATTTGAAATAGGGGAGGAGACGGTATTAATATTATAGGTATATAGAAGGCTAAAAGGCCACTAGAAATACTTATTATTAGAATAATACAGGGATATGGAGGGCTAGATTATAATTGGGAGTTTGTAGAGTTATTTGGGGGATGATTATAGGGTTTCATATGTCTTCTATTATTTTTCGTAGGGTTTTTAACCCTACTAAGGTATAGTATGGGACCTTGATCTAAGCCTAAGGTGTGAACTGTAAATAGGTGTCCTCTATATAGCGCTAAGCTAGAAAGAGTATAGAATCAAAAAAAAAAAAAAAAAAAAAAAAAAGGACCCTTAATCCTAATATCTAAGGGTTCTGGATTATAGCGAAAATCAGGTATTGACCCTTTTAGTCGCTATAGTTATAGGTGACTATAACGACTAAAAGGGTTAATAGCTTTTTCTATAAAATCGAATTTTAGGGAAATCGTATTTTTAACTATATTATATAAACTATATATGATTTACAGCTTTATATAACTATTTCTAAGGCTTAAGATTAATCTTTAGAGGCATTTTTAGTACTATGTAATACGTGCGATACGTTAAAAGTAGAATAATTAAAGTAAATAATATATAGTAGGTTAAAAATACGATTTTCCAAAAGTTCGATTTCGCGGAAAAAGCCATTGACCCTTTTGGTCGCTATGGTCACCCGTAGCTCCGGATTGGCGGGACCGCGCTTAGAAGCAACTCTTCACATCAGATTTCATTCATCCATGCGCGTACCAGAACGGCTTCCTGAGGGTCGTTGCGAAGCGAGGACCGCAGCCGAATCTAATGCGGCTTCTGGTGCAACTGAAGGTGGTTGCCGAGAAAGAATGTCTTTGCAACTGAGTTGATGAAACTAGAGATCTATCGAAAATAGACCGAGACTAACATATAAGGATTAAGCTAAGATGCCTTAATAATCAGGCCAACGAAGGGCAAGCTTTCGTATCTGGCCGACACATCTCACCCGTGAATGCATCCAGTGTGCAGCTGCGCTGCACACGTCCCAATTGGCACAGGCAGGATCTAGAGCTTGAGAAAACCATAAGCTGCTTAAGGTCTAATTACCTCACTCAGGCTAGAGTACGAACAATGGGACTGCACCCTCGATCAGGCTCATGCGCCCAATGGAGCGGATCAGCGATGCAGCATGCAATTCGGCATGCATGAAAGTCGAAGATGAGGTGCAATTCTCAGCTGCGGCTGAGACTGCATCCAGCCTGCAGGAAGCATGAGTTCTGGCCACAACCTTGAGGCTCGATCTCTCATCCAGATGCTTGTTTCCTTGGCACCATTGTTCAGAGACAGTATTTGAATGTCTCCTCAATTTTTCCCGCATACCTAGAGATACTTCCTTTCCATTAGTTTCATTCCCAATGGCTCCAATCAACATCAATGGAAACGTCGTCGACCCGGCAAAGCCACAGCCTGGCCAGCTGCCCTCGAATGCCGCGAACACCAAGTTCATCATTCTCCAGTGTCTCCACCGTCTATCTATACAGGAATATGATGACGCCCAAAGACTTGGTATTCAGGCCCTAAGCGTTGAAGACGAAACGCCTGATCATACCAGCTATCTATGCAGATACGACAAAGATGACCTCGAAGCTCTTAGAGCGCTCGCATTTGTGCAAGAAGCTCTTGTCTATGTTCCCGACTTTGTTATGGATCCTTCGATTCACGAACCACTCTCGTCGCCTGATGCAACAAGCACCTCGCCAGATCCAGACGTTGCCGTTACCATCACTCTACATGACACCACAACTGAAACAGGTCACGATGTACTACAACAGGTCCAGAAGCTTGGCCGCGGTGAGCTCATTGATGCTAACGATACCCAATTGCGCGTTCGCATTCCACGGAGCTCTCTTGCAGACGTCGCCCAGATTGACTGCGTCAGGACTATTGAACGAACGAAGATCCTCGAGCTACGCACTGCAGCCGCATTCGACGTGCTCGGTGCCGGACTTCCCGTAGCTGCAAATCTGGTGCTTCGGGGTAAAGGGGAGGTAATCGCCGTTGCCGACAAAGGCTTTGATATGAAAGATCTGAACGACATCCATCCAGCCTTCAAAACGAAAGAAGGTCAAAATCGTGTCATAGCCATTTTGAACAGTACGACGGACGTCAATCATAAAATGACAGACCCAGACAGTCACGGAACACACGTTGCTGCTTGTGCTGTTGGTGCGATGGAAGAAGACCTTGGAGTGATTGCCCGACCTTTCAAAACCAATCGCATAAATGCCCCAGCCTCTGAAGCGGGGCTCGTTGTGCAAGTCATCGAGCCCGGTGTTGCTATCCCAGATCTCACTAAGCTCTTCAATAACGTAGCCACCACCTACGGCGCCAAAATTCACAACAACTCTTGGGGATCTCGAAACTTCGACGAGATACAAGATCCGTACACGTATGCAGAATCGAGGCTCGTCGATCTCGCCATGGTGAATGACAGGGAACTGCTCATAGTATGGGCTGCTGGTAATGATGGCCATAAATTGAGCAAGCGAGATATCGGCGGCAGCAAGAGTCAAAAAAGCTACGTGCGCCAGATTGGTTGTGAAGCCGCGGCAAAGAACGTTGTCACTGTTGGCGGCACTATCAATAAGCGCAGGGTCACTAGCTCGGAACCAGGGCGCGACTACTGTGTTGATGGCGAACCCAATGAGCGCACCAAGACTAATAACAAAGTCCAGGCTAGAGGCGAGCTCTGGCTCGGCAGCAGCAAAGGTCCGACTTGCGAGCTTCGTTTGAAGCCTGATGTAGTCGCCCCGGCCGTCAGTATCCTTTCTGCACGTACTCGGCAGCAAATCCAAATAGTGGGCAATCTTCCGACCGAGGACAAGATCGACGTGGAGGATTCGGCGCATTATTTCCATGGCAAAACACTCGACACATATCAAGGCAAGAAGCCCGAACAGGGTGGAAAACGGACAAGAAGCTTCGAATTCAAGACAGGTACATCACAAGCAGCACCCCTAGTTGCAGGCTGTGCAGCCGTCCTGCGTCAAGCCCTCAAATCGAGACCTGTCCAGTCGATTGCCACTCCCAGTGGTGCTCTGATTAAGGCACTACTCGTCAATGGAGCGAGAGATCTCGCCGGCAAAACATTCAAAGCACCACGCATTTCGGACGGCAAACCGGCTCCGTTCGTGATGCCACCTGCACCCAACTGCGCCCAGGGATTCGGAGAGGTGAATCTTGAGCTCTCACTGAAGTCCGCTTACCCATCGGCTGCAAAAGAAGGAAACGCTGTCGATTCGCCGCCATTGAAACAGGGCGAGACCATGAACAAGGAGATTGATGTTCCCGCGGGCAAGAAGAATATACGCGTCACCATGGCATACAATGACAAGCCAGGAACGGCCATGAACGACATCATAAAGCTGACTCTGGCCACTCTGCCCATCAAACAAACGACATGGATCCCGCCTGTTGGGGCAGACCCAATTGTGTATCTGCCATGGCAGCGCGATGCGAACGATAGGACCAAACAGCCTAATCCCGATCCCAGAGAACCGATCAATACCCTTGAGCCCTCCGGGTTGAAATTCACGCATAACAATGTCCAAAGAATTAGGGCCTCGGTGGAGGGCATGTCCAAGGTACGGATTACTGTTACTGCCACAGCAGTTTTGCCACCAAATGGTAGTAGTCTGGGCCATGGCTATTGTTGGCTGTTCTATTAGTAGCACTGCTTAATGTAATCCGCTCTAATCCATTCAGGGTTTTTGCGTACCATGCTCTTCTTTCCATATATTAGATGCCATCACTGTGCCGAGAAATGACGATGACGATTATCATCTTCACGGCTGCCGCCAGAGTCATTACTATCATACGTCCAGATCTACTCGCAAAATGTGTTGCTCAGCCTTGAGACGCAACCAACCCCACACATCAGTAGTTTTCAGCGCGGCAATTGATGATGCGGAATCGGCGGCCGTGACAGATCTTTTATAGGCCTTGCACGACTTCCAGATCGAGGCTGGTCAACCTATAAAAGGAGTGATCTTCGTGATTTTGGTGGGCACAAAGTGCACTTCCATTTGGCGCAAGATGTCCTGCACGCTGCCATTCGGCCCGCAGAGTGTCTATCCAAAAGTATTGTAGATTATCCTGTCTAGCTTGGGCACTGCAGAAGACGAGCTTTTGGAAGCCTGGTTTATTTGCATAAGTATAGTCATTTATGTCTTATAGCTTGACCTCATCATCAGGCTAAATGCTCCAGGTATGAGAGAGGATGACGAAGGGAGGTGTTTTATCTTTTGAAAATAACTCAAGGCAGAAGGTGACATCGTTATTGGCCTTGAGAAGACGCATCACGAAATTGAAAGTCATATATAAAGTCATTTACAAATAATAATGAATAATTAGAATTATGATCAGAATTAATAAGTTCTTAGATGAATATAAAGTAATGTTTAACGAGTTTTAGAATGATATCAGATATAGTAAATCTCACATTAGATGATTTATAAAGAGTAAGTTAGATAGACTGTGTTATCCTAATTAGTAGATCTCAATTAGCTAGTCCTAACTTACTAGGTGTGCCGGATGAGTAATATTAACTTAGAGATTATAGTATAACTATGAAATAACAGCTAAGGAATTAAGGTTAGAGCTAGACCACAACATCGCGGGATTAGTAATATTTCGCTTAGCAAATATTTAGATAAGCTATATTAAGACTTAGTACACTAACTAGGATAATCTATTATCTAATTAGAGATATCTTTCTTTATAGCGAAACATCTCACTATACTTAATTAGATTTAAAAGGTGACTTAGAATTACCCTTATATAAGAGTACTAGTATAGTAACCTTAAGACTATATTAACTAAGAACTCTATCACAATGAGTAGTAGAGGTACTATATATATAAACCTTATAATTAAGGAGTAATATATTACTTAATAAGCCTAAGGAGCTTATATTATATTAGTCTATTAACCTAAAGCTTTATATAACCTCGTAATAGCTACTTAAGCTATTAAACCTATAGAAAACGATATTAGTTCAATTAATAAGCGCCTCTAGTAATAAGTTAAGAATACTACTAAGGGACTACGATTTGTAAAGCTAAATAAGGAGACTCTTCGCTTAATTATATTAACTAATTCGTTCTTTATAAATAATAGAGATCTATCCTTATAAATAAGATATATTCTAGCTTTAGTTAATACTACTTAGAACACGAATATTATCTATTAGTTATCTATAAAGTATAAGAGAGTTACTTGAAGTATACTAGCCTCTAAGTTATATAATATAGTATATAGCTTTAATATAAGTACTATAGTTAAATTAATAATTAATAGAGCCCTAGAAATAAATCTACTACTAGTCGTCTATATAGACTCGAAATCCCTATATAAATACCTTATAAAGCTTAGAATCACATAAGAAAAGTAACTTATAATTAATATAATATACCTCTACTAAGTATATAAATAATAAGAGATTATAGAAGTTAAGTGAATTAAGAGAGAATTGAATCCTATTAACTCTATAACGAAATTAAAGCTTATAAATACCTTTAAGCGCCTAATTAATACGAATACTATATAACTAGATATAGAGGAGTAATGTGATATATACCGGGTTACACGTGACATTAGTATATGTGATATACCTTAGCTCTCGGGTAATATAGTTAGTAATTAGGAGGATTAATAATCCTATTATATCACAGGAATACTACTAATTAGTAGGCTAGCTAGTACTTATTAATTACTAAATTATATATACCTTATTCTAAGCTCTTATTTATAGGAGCCTTCCCTAGACCTCTAAGGAGGGACAGAGATTAGTTCTATACTAAATTTAATACTAGTAATTTTTAATACTATAACTCTAATTCTAATATTACCTTATTACTTACTAATAACTACCTTATAAGCTAATCTCTCTGCCCTTAAGGGAAGTAGTTTAATAATATAATAATATCACGGAACCTATAAAGTATATAGTAACCTATTATTAACTCTACTCCTAAGGAAGAAGTCGATTAAATTAATTCTTAGGGAGTAATTAGAAATAGCGAAGGCTCTTCTAATACTTTTAATAGAGCTATTTAGGTACCTCCTAGAGGTAGCCCTAATAATAATAATAATCTTAGTAATAAACTTAATACTATAATTAAGGCCTAAGTTACTATCGCCTAAGCTATAGAATAGACCCTATACTATGAAGTTAAAGCGCTCTAATAAAAGCAAGAATTAGTAGATATAATTAATTAATATATCCTTTAGTTAGAATAATATAAGAGTACCCTTCGAGATACTTTAAGGTTCTCTATATCTCGTCTAAGTTCTACTTATAAGTCTACTTTATCCTTAATAGTAATTCCTACTAGGGAAGGCCCTAGAATAGGGTTAGATTCTACCCCTTTTCCTAATATAATAGGTTTTAAGAGTAATCTTAATACTATTTATTAAGAGCTACTATATAATATCTTAAAAATAATACTAGACTAAGAGAAACTTCTTAAAGTCTAGATACTAGACCTATATTATAGAAAGTCCCTTAAAGAATAAAGGATATTTATATCTTCCTAGGAAGCAGTCTTTAGGACCTAGCCTTAGACTTATAATAGATACTCTTCTAGAGTTAATTCTACTATAAGTACTCTTAGGGATAACTCTTACGATACCTAGTATAATGAGTCAAGACCCAATTAATATACTTAGCTAGAGAGCCTTCGCTCAAGTCACATGACCTCGGATATATCCGTAATTATATAATATGCCCCCTTTAGTTAATAGAGTAACCTAAGCGTTACTCAGGGAGCTTAGATACCTTAAGGAATATGGTTCCTGTCCTCGCTTCCTTTTTCTCTTCTCTTTTCTCCTTAGAGAATTCTATTTAGTTAATTAAACCACTAGTCTTCTTTATATAAAGGCCTAGCCTATAATATTAGAATTCTCTCTCTCTTATATTTACTAACTAGAGATTATATACATATAAAGCTAGAAGTAAGGGAGAGCCTAAACCTATATATAGACAATAAAGCTTAGAGCGAATAAAGCTAGAAGTAGACCTAGGTCGAAACCACCCATAAAGCTAATATACTAGTAAGACTTTAGAGTATACGAAAGCTAGTAATAGGGAGGGCCCGAAACTATACGTAGAAGCTAGAGTACTAGTATACTAGTTAATACCAGAGGTCATGAGTTCCTCTTAAGCTAGGCTTAAGAAGGGAAACCCACTAGACCCCTCTATTATACGAAGATATAGGAGTAGAACTCCTAGTAGTTAGTTAAATAGATAGATAACTATATGAAGCCGGAATAATAGACGAAGCGCCTTAGTAGCTATAAGAAGCCTTTATAGTATATTCCTAATAGCTATTAGAGCTAGTAGTATAATAAGTAAACTTAATAGCGAACCTAGCTATATAAATTAATTCAATTAATAAATATATAATAACCCCAAACCCCTCCCGAATATAGACGCCCCCCCTAGTCCATATGCCTTAACTCTATATATATCCTTAGCCCCTTACTATAAAACGACTAAAGGCCTACCTCCCGAACCCTAATAAGTTTAACGGGGATGACTTAGCCTATTACCCCTAGTTCAAGGGACTCTTAAGAGCGAAGCTAGAAATTAATAGTAAAGTAATTAGTAGAGAAAGGGAGAAAGTCTAGTATAGATTTGGACGCTTATCTAGAGAAGCGGCGAGTAGGATATACCCTTAGTTAGGATATATATAGAAGGAAGGGGAGTTCATAGTTAAAGGGCTATTTAAGTAAATAGACCTAGCTTTCTAGGACCTAAGGAAGTAGTAGAAGGCCTTAGGAGAATTAAACCAAGTCTAGTAGAAGTTAACTCCCCTAGGTAAGTTCTTAAGTAATTTTAATTACTTAATCCTAGAAGTAGAGGGATAGGGCTAGTAAGACAAGATTAAGAAAGAGTATCTCAAGGCTACTATCTTAATAGAACTTATAGAAAGAATAGTAGGGATAAAGGAAGAAGAGTTATACGAGGAATATTACTCCTAGTTATAAATAATTAATAACTAACTTACCAAAGTTAAGAGTATAAAGGCCTATTATCTAAACTAGTTAAATAAGAGGCCTAAGAGCCCTCTCTCTAATATAACCTCGCTTACCTAGCTAATAGAATAGGAACTTATACTAAGTAACTTATAATAATAGTCGAAGAATACCCCTAATTAGGCCTCCCGTAACGAAATCAATTAACGGAAGAAGGAGAAACTCTACTTATAATATAGTTAAGACAACTATTTTATATATAACTACCGAGTGAGGCTACGCTTAAGTACCTCCCCTAGAGCTAGTAAGTAAAGGAAGGGGAAAGAGGAAGAATAGCTAAAGGCGAAAGTAAAGAATATAAAAGTATTAAGAGTAGCCCTAAAGAAAGTAAGGATAACTTAAGCGAGAGATAGTAATACCCTAGATAAGAGCCGGAGTAAGAGTAAAGGGAACTTGAGCTTATCTAATTCAGGAAAAGACTAGCTTCTAATAAAAGTCACTATTAGAAGTATATAGAGGTAGAGTTAGATTAGAAAGCTTAGAAGTAATTTAGGAAAGATATAGTTAGGGCCCCTTTTCTTATATTAGTAATAGTTAATAAAGAGTATTTCATATAAACTCTTATTAATACTAGGTATATATCCTATAGAATAATTAACTCTTACTTTACTAGTTAATATAACCTCTAGTATATATTAATTACCCCTAGATATATAGAAGCTTTTAATAGAGAAGTATCGGAAATAATTAGAGAGGTAATAGTATTTGAGATAGATATTAATAGCTATTATAAACCTCGTACTTTCCTCTATATAATCCCTAGGATCTCTAGCTTAGATATAATCTTAGGTATATAGTAGTTACGTTTATAGGATATATAGATCTATAGCTCGAAATCGGAACTATTTATCTTATTATCAGGGATCCTAGTATAGAATAGGGTATATGATATACTAACCCCTAAGTTAAAGAAAATAGATTATATATAGGTCTTAGTAGCCTCATTTTCTCATTTAGTAAAGAGGAGTAAGAAAAGGAATATAGAGGTCTTCTTAGCTAGCCTAGCTAATATCTAGAAAGCCCTAACTCGGAAGGTAAAGATAGACCCTTATATAAAGCTCTTAGAATAGTATAAGGACTTTCTAGACATATTTAGCCTAGTAGAAGGAGAGAAGTTACTATTACTCTAAGGCTAAGGGATTAACTACTAGATTAAGTTAGAGGTAGTTAAAGGAAAGGAGCTTATAGTACTATAGGAACTATTATATAATATATCCTAGGACGAGCTCTAGT